>CAUYSK010043035.1:0-35602 GCA_963575035.1 Avahi laniger
CCAGGCTGCTGCTCACTCAGAGATCACCCCCACTCCCTTTATCCACATCAGAGTCATAAGTGGGTTTAGAATTTTTTCAGATTATACATCGCAGGACTTCTGTTTTGAAAGCTATTTTATTCCTTAATTTTTATTTTAAAAATCATCCTTAAATTATTTAAGTAAAATAAAATTTAAGAAGTAGTCCTAAGTTAAATTATTTAAGCAAGTAATCCTTGATTGTCAATCCACTGGACTGGCCTAATTATTTTATCCTAAATACACAGGAAGTTAGTTATTAGTAAGGGTTATCCCATTTATGAAAAAACTGTCAAAGAATTGGAAACTCGGCAGCCAGCCAGGCAGAGCAGTACACTGTAAGCTTTTCATTTTTTATTTTTTGGAATAGAGTCCACATTACCCATTTCTCAAGTCTTCAGTTTGCGCAAAGATCTACCTACGGGGTTGGTGGTATCCTCATTGAGGCCAAACTGAAAATTTGGGGATCATGATTATCTTCGAGAATTTTGAAAATTTTCCATGTTAGGAACTCTACTGAGGGAAAAAAATAAACTTCAGTTGCTTCTCCTACAACTTTTATATCCCTCCTCACCAAAGAAAGAAAAAAACTTATTTAGAATTGTGTTTATCATTCAATTGATTTGAGTTCATTTGTTTGGTTATTAGTTTGGAGAATTTGGAGGAGTTTGCCTCAATTCTTGACATATTTAAATTAGGTAACTAGAATCTTAAATGCATAATCTTAGTTGTTATAACACAGCTAATCCTGGTTAAGCTTGTAATGTGTTGCTTAGACAAAGACAATTGAATTTTCTTATTTTTCGTTCCCAAGGAGAAGATTATGCATATGTAATCAGAAAAAATCCTGACTAAAAATGAGGAGTCTTCAAGCTCCACGATATTGTGAACTTTCCCTAAACTATTTCCCGGGCTCCAACAGCTCTCTTAATTCGAATCATGTCCATATGCAGTAAGTGTGTAGAAGTGAATTGTGACAGTTTGCATAAGTTTTTTTCTTTAACTCATTTCACTTATTTTTCTTGAACCAAATGAAAAAACCAAGAGAAAAATATTCATATGACTGTCCTTCTTTCAACATCTTAAAAGAGATAATCCTATTAAACAACAAATAAGGGCAATTGTCACATGGCCCTAAACTTTGGTGACTTTGTAAAGCAGTAGAAAACAGGCCACTGAAGGTCAGATGGCCACTCAGAGAGGCAGACAGAGAGATGGAGATACCCTGACAGCAGCTAATAAGCACAAGAACTGAGGCTGTTAGGTAGACTGTGTCATTGCACTAAATAATTATTTTAAATAATTTATGCAAATTAAACTATGCTTGCTTGGGAGAGAAATAGAAAGATGTTAAAATAGGACTTGCCTGCCACCCCTCAATGATTACCCTCCCCAGAGTGAGACAAGAGACAAGAATCCACCATGACCTGTCTCAGTTCCCTGGTGAGCATCTTGCCATATTTGAACACTCTGTGTGGTCCCTAAAATGTAAATCAATTATTTTATCGGCTGTTCAACCAAAGAAACAGAAATCTATTCCGATGCCAAAAGAAACCCTGGCAGTGTTGAGCTTCACAGGAGCTGGTCAGCAAGTCTCCAACAGGTACCTTCCACGGGAATTTTCAAGGGTAATATTGAACATCTCCATTTTGTCTTAAGCTGATTTTAGAACACCACCCCTGAGTAATTTGCAACCTCAGTGCACAATCATCTCATTACCATTTACCTTTATCCCTGTTCCCTTTATCTCTAAGAAGAAGAAGAAGAAGAAAAAGGCCCTGAGATTTCTCTTCTCCGTTCCATACACACTCATTTTAAAATACAGGACTAAGTCGGAGGGAGGGAGAGTGTGGGATGTGGTTTGTCTCCGGAACTCTTCTTAGCTGGGCTTGGGCTCTACAACCCCTCCGGTGCCTAGATTCCTGTTTATAACACACTTGTGCCCTGCTCAGTTCCATCTACTTGAAAACCTAATTCCAGCTTCTCTAGTCTGAGGCACTGTTGTCACCTTCACAGTGAGACCTGCCCTGACCATGCTATTTAAAATGGTACTGTCACCCGTCAACATTTCCGATGCCTCTTACCCGGCTCTCCTTTTTTTTTTTCTTTTTCTCCTAGCCCCATCACCTTCTTGCTTTTTTATTTTAACTATCTTATTCTGACACATCTGACTTTTTGGTTATGTTTATTGTTTGTTGCCTGTCTCCCACTGCTAGAAGGTAAACTCCACAAGGCAGGAGTCTTATCAGTCTGCCTGATCACCTAGAACAGTGCCTGGCCCTCAGTAGATGCTGAGTACGTGTTTGCTTTGAATATGAGCATGAGTACGTGATGTTTCTGCATCTGAATTCCCTGGACAGAAATAGTTTGAGAGGTAGTTACTGGCTTAAAGCAGATCTTACATCTGTCTAAATTCTCTCACTTTATCATCTCTAAAAACAGGCCATGCATAATGAGTAATGTTTCCAAAAGTTGCTCATCAGTTGCTAGACCTACATGAAGTGAGAGGGACAATGTCCAAAATAATTGACTATTTGACAATAGATCAAAACCCATTACTCCAAATAGACTTGGAACAGAAATTTGTATGACAGGAATTTCTATATCTAGCCAGTGGCCCATTTATTCTAAATTAGGTTCTTATCCACAAAATCCTATTAGAGCAAAGTGATTTAAGGAGATTCTTCATTTTCTCTTTAATGTGACTTAACCCAGGTATTAAGAGGATTTCAATTAAATAGTTTGATGAGGAATCTACATTTTCTAGACCACAAGAGTCATTTAAAACAAATGACAATTTTTTAGAACTCTGCTATTATCAAACTCTCAGTAATGTCTGTCTTTTCCTAAAGTGTTTTTAGTAGTGATGTAGACAGAATTTGGATCTTTTGTTTCTTTAATGTTTACCTGCAGGTGCCCCCAAAGGGCAAAAATATACCCTTTAAAAGACTTAAAGAGTTATTTAAAACGCCAACCCACATTTTTCTTAACAACATTTGAAACTTACCACTGCCTGCTCACTTCAGGTGTAACCATGATGTACCTGATGGAACTGAACATTAGTAAATCAGTGAAGTGCCATTTCAGCACTAGGGGTCACATTTTTCTCTTTTTATTAAAATTCTAGTTTGTCCAGAGTCTCATTTTTTCATGGTCAGTCATTGTAATCTGCACGGCTGATTTGAGCCGCAAAAGTATGGAGATGATATTTTGTCTGAGAAAAAAATAGACAGCATGCTTTCTCCCCAGCCGAGCTTGACTTTAGGTATAGTCTCTAACTATCCTGAGACTCAGTCTCTTCACCCATGAAATGAACCTGTTAACACCTACATTGCAATATCACTGTGGGTAAACTTGCAACACAATGTCTGGCATGTAGAGGCAATAAATCCTATTTGTTATAATAAATACATAATATGAAATGTCTGATTGTGAATCAGAAGTGTAGTTTATTATATCTCAAACAAGAAGCAGTACAATTAATCAAAGTGTGGGCCTAAACTATCGACACAGTTTTGCCATCTTAACAATCGCTTGTTTATGCCAGCAGCAAAGAAGACTGGAGAGCGAGTGGTGATGAAATCAGAAAAGGCATTTTCCACAGCTTGTTGAGAATTGAATATTTTTCCTTGAAATAAGTGGTCCAAAGCCTGGAAATCAGTTGGTGCAAGGTCTGGTGAATACAGTGCATGGCAGAGAGTTTCCAAGTCTAGCCTCTGTAGTTTGAGCAGTGCTATTTGTGTGACATGTAGTCAAGCATTGTCTTGCAAGAAGATTGGCCTGTCTCTATTGACCGATCTCAGCTACTTAATTACAAGCATCTTCATCATTTTGTCCAACTGGTTGCAGGAGACATCCGCTGTAATCCATTGACCAGGTTTCATGAAGCTGTAGAGAATAATACCCGCCCTGGACCACCAAACAGATGCCATTAGCTTTTTTTGATGAATATTGGGTTTTGTACTACGTTTTGGCACTTCATCTTCACCCAACCATTGTACCAATGCTTGCGATTGTCAAAAAGAATCCACTTTTCATCACACATAACAGTACAGTGTAGAAATGGTTCACCTTTACGACGTGACAGCAAAGAAAGGCAAGCTTCGAGAGGATTTCTCTACTGACACTCATTTAATTCACACGGAACCCATCTATCCAGCTTCTTTACCCTGCCCATTTGTTTCAAATGATCCAGTATTGTTGGAATAGTAACATCAGGTGTTGCTGCTAATTCACCCGTAGATTGAGATGGATTTGCTTCCACTACAGCTTTCAGCTCATCTTTATCCACCTTGGTCTCAGGTCACCCACGTGGCTCATTTTCAAGATGAGAATCACCAGAATGGAACTTCTCAAACCATCAATGTATTGCATGTTCATTAGCCACATCCTTCCCAAACACTTTGTTGATGATTTCAAGCTATCTGCGCTGTATTTGTTCCACAGCAGAACTCATATTTGAAAACAACACGAATTTTTTACTTATCTATGGTTTCACAAAAATTGCTCTAAAAAAATTTGAAAGATAATCACAAGCCAAAATGAGCATGTGAAAGACTAAGGATGTATCTTCCCAATAAACATAAAAAAAACTGTCAAAGTGAAATGTCAGCATTTGAAAGACTAAGGATGTACCTTCCCAATAAACATAAAAAAACTGTCAAAGTGAAATGTCAAACTTATTACTTAAGGAAATCGGACATTTCATACTTAATAACCTAATATTATAACATATTGTACCATAAATCATAACTATAGCCATAATCATTAATTTTTTTGCTTGACCACTTATTTATTTAGAAGTTTCATAAAGTTACAAAGCCTAGATCTCTTTTAATTATGTTTAATAAATTTCTTATATTGAAAAATATTATGTGGAGTAGGAATTATCCTAAAAAATCCAGGTCATAAAATTACTTTCTGAATAGGTCCTGATTCTTGCTTGAGATCCTGGAAGTAATCTTGACATTTTAGGAGGCCCAAAGAGTATTATTGATTTTTGTTTAAGCAAAGGGACATATGTACCAGTTCCTAACGTTATGAATTAAATTATAACCTTCAAAAAGATGTTGAAGCTGAATAGTATTCAACGGTGATATAGCACCTGTTGTATACTCCTGGATAGAGTTGGAAAGCATTCTACTAAGTGAGGTACCCCAATAATGAAAAGACAAGTACTGCATGTACTCACCATCAAATTGGTATTAACTGATCAACACATAAGTATAACATCTATTGTATGTTGGGCAGGGTTGGGGGAGGGTGGAGGAGGGAGAAGAGGACAGGTATATGCATACACAAAGAGTGCAATGTGCACCACCCGAAGGATGGATGTATTTGAAACTCGGACTTGGGGGAGAGGGGGCAAGGGCAACATACGTAACCTAAACATCTGTACCCGCATAATACGCTGAAATAAAAAAAAAAATGCATGGGAATGAACTCCGAAAACCAGGGCTATGGAATCTACATTGTTGTTATAAGACTGCAACAAAAGTTCCTGAAAAAAAAAAAAAACAACCAAAAATAAAGCTTATTAATGGTACTGGTAGCTTTTGCAGCCTGGATTTCCTTAGATCATCCAAATTGTAACTTTCATGTTATTGGATTGATTATTTGCTTCATTCTCCTTATGTTATTTTCTCAGTTTTATCCCCAAATAAGTCAACCCTAAGCAGAGTTATACTAAAAAATAATAATGTTTAGAAAAAAAAATCTGGTCCAAAACAGTGATAACTATTATAAATTTTTGCCATGCACATAATAGAAAACAATTTGCTTATTGTCTTCTCATTCATTTAAGTAAAAGTGACATTACTGTTCCTTCACTTAACACTTCCACTCAATGTTTCCACCAGAATGGAAGCAATCCTTGACCCACCTAATGAGGGTGCCACCTTCCCACCAAGAGTCCCGCCAAGAGTTCCACCAAGAGAACAATGCTCTTTCCTGAGTAAGGTTTCTCTAGTAGTTGCCACATCACAGACTGTGGAAAGGGCAGCGTTCAGGAACATTTTAAAAGCAGAGAGAGACTGCAGAGAGGTCTAGGGACTACTACACATAGAACTAACGTATTTTTAACTCTTTATTTCTAGGCTATTATTTCATGTCAAACAGAAGAAATTCACATTTTAACAGAAGACTGGCATAACCACTAAGTGAAACTCTAGTGGCAAGTCTAGAGTTTTTAACTCTTCTCTCATCACAGCATGAGATAATAATGATTACGGACATGCAATTATTATTTACAACTCTAAAAATAACCATGATATTGAGTAGCCATGAACATGAGATTATGAGGTTATAAGAATAAACTTAAGCTCTGAGCATACAAGAATTTCAATTCAAAGCATATGTTAGGAGACACCGTTCCAGAAATATATTTCTTTAGTTGATCTCTCACCATTTGTATTATGCAGCCCTCAGTACTAGAAAACCTAGAAATAATCGAAGAAAAATGTGCAATATTGAAACCACAATAATGCCACTAGCTATCACAGAATTAAAGTGAAAACATATCAGTATCATTCCACCTTCTGCCATTTGCCAGTTATGTGACATGTGACGGGTCACTTTGCTTTTGTAGATTCAGCCTTTTGGTCTACATATCGGACCTCCTGAGGTCGGGTGGAATTGAAAAATGTGAATGATCAAGGATGTAAATTTTTATAAATTCTGAATTTCCAAGTTCTGCTTTTAAAACATTGCTTGGATTGAATCAGGAAATGGGTTTGTTATTTTTGTTATTTTGTTATTTTCAGAGGTTGAGCTCTCCATGGATACTTTTATTTTAATGACTATTCCTGAAACAAACATTCACGACCCATTTACCTACCACTACTGTAAGGCATTCTCTTCAGGCATATGTTTCTTTGTCGCTAAACTTAGTCACTTTACAAAAGTAACTTCAGACACGCTTTCGTGTTGAGGATGGACTCTGAAACTAACAATAAAAAAGCAAAATTTTAAACCAAGGACATGGAGTGATGGATTGCCTCCCTGATCGTGTATTCAGATGCCGAAAGCCCAGAGAACCCCAGCCGTCGCTAACCTGCAGCATCTGGAACAACCGGCAATCTCATGTGAAATTCTTTTCATCTTCCCTCCACACTCCTGTGAAAACCAGGCGGATTTCTGAGAGGCACAGAGATTCTCAATCGTTGCAACCAGGCAGCTTTCTTCTAGTTTGAGCTCACGAGAGGAAGGGCAATTTCATGTTAAACACACAGACACCATGACAGGCAAGGAGGCCAGATGATAGCCTGAAATACATATGCAAACCCTCTCTTGGAAGCTTGCTTTGCAATCTCTCGTACAAAGTTAATGGAAACCAAGAAACTACCATTCCAGAATCGTGGCCCCCTTTAATCCTTAATAACCAGATAAAAATGGACAGCCCGTATTCGGGAGCAGCTCTAGCAAGCAGACCTCTAGGAAACAAGGCTCCCTACAGACCTTCCCTTGATCTTAAAGCTTAACTTGAAACATTTTTATGCACCGAGCACCTGGCCAGGAGATGTGAGAAGGCTCTTTTTTTTTTTTTCACCTTGGCTCTATTTCTTTCTTTAATAATAAATTCTCGGTTTTCTTTCTTCCCTTCCTGGAAACTGATTCCATTCTAAATAATGTTTTTTGTTCTTTCTTAATAGTTTAAGAAAAGCAAGACAAACTTGAAAACCCCCCATTAACATCTATCAGGCTCCCTGCCTGCCGATCGGTATCATCTTCACTTTAGGAAAGATGAAGCAGGAAGTCAGTGCAGGTTAATTCCAATCAGGTTGAGAACTTCTTTTGTTTGAATTCAAAGGGCTCAGGTTAACCTATTATGCAATTTAGTAACAATCGGCTGCACAAATCTTCTTTCACATACCTGGCTGGGTGAAGAAGTGATGAGCTCAAAAACTTCTGACGGCACCGGTTGAAATTCACAGGCGTCTAAATGACGGTTGGGTGTTTAACAGAGGAGGAACGCTGGCGTCTGTTCTAAAATGGCAAGACCATCCCATTATCAACAGGCTATAATGCATTTAATGGGGAAAACGTGCAGAGTCCGATATAAATAGAGCCTTTCCCCTAAATCAGGGCGAAACCAGGACAGACGCTTTATAGTATTTTTTTAAATAAATGTATGTAAAGAAAGGAGTTCTAGCTCAAAGTACCACCGTCCTGTTTTTTGCTTTCTTTCATCTTTCTTTCCTTCTTTCCTATCTTCACGTCATAAAGGATTTAAGGAGACATACCTAAAGATACACAATACACAAGGATACAATAAACAGTAGAAACTGGAGCAAAAGGGAAAACCAGCAAGAAAACTAATGCTGAAGGAAATACTCCAGAATGTATATGAATGTGGGCCATTACCGGCCAGTGGTTGCTGGGGGTGGAAGGTAGAAACTGGCTCTGAGGATGCCCCGTCCGAGTCCAGCCCCCGCCCGCTGCTCACTCAGAAGCCCGATTCATCGCCTTGTCTCCCATTTCACCCTGATCGCGGTCTCGGTGCCTGAGTCATGTCTCTGAATGGCAAATGAGACCAGGCCTTATCATTGTCTGCAGATGTTTATGACTTCCCCCGGTACTTAGGACAAAGGCCTGCACGACCCAGCGCCTCACCGCTGTCAGCCTCTCTGGCTGTCTCAGCCTTCACTCTGTCCTCTGGCCTCACCAAACTTCATCCAACAATTCAAGGATGTCCTTCCCTCCTTCCCTGTGCAGCTTTGCCAGGGAAGCTCCTCTGCCTGTCCACCAGAGAACTTGCACTTAAACTTCCTCCCGTCCCGGGTCATGCCTCTCGGACTGCAGCAGGTGCTTCTGAGCGTGTCCCCACCTGTCCTTCCTCTTCCTGGCATCTGTCACACTTTATCATTTCCTTAACCATGTGCTTTCGCTGTCTGATAGGAAACTCTGAGAGTAGTAGCTGGGTCTAGGTGGCTCTAGATTTTATTCCCAACATTTAGCTGGGAGTGCCTGGCAGATCACTATTGCCTAACTATATGGTATCGTCTGCTGTGTGTATTGATAATGACAACTGACATCTATTAAGCATTCATCATTTTGGGCCACAAAAGATGCCCAATGTTTCTCCTTTATCTTTCTGGGGGAAAAAAATCTATTCCTCATGATAAAGCCATTATCTTTCTTCATAATTAAGCCACGCGGTAGGTTATTACCCTCTTCATTTTACAGATGCGAGTGGGTAAGTGTGGGGGCTGGGACACCAACCTGGTCCTTTCTGATTCTCAAGTTTGGGAACTAAAGGGACACTACACCAATTGTTGAGAAGAAACATGACTATTCCTGCATTCTAAAACTCAGAAAAGTTCGTCCCACTGGTTACATCAGAGCGTAGTCACCCACGGCCTGATTTTATGATAGCAGCTTGGGAATCCCTGCAGCAGACAAAATATCAGGTTTGATGGAGCCTCTGTCTGGTGTCCCTCAATGCAAGGCAGTGGCACCACACGAAAGCACAGGTCACCAGACTCCACTCTGTATCAGGTAAAATACACAGTTCTTTGGTGGTCTGGCTTACATCAAGGGGTATTTAACTTCCCAAAATCAAACCCAGCAAATATTCACGCTGTCACTCAAGATCATTTCTCCCTTGAGAGGAGGGAGGAAGAGAAGACGGTAGGAAGGAAAGGCAAGGACTAGCAACCCACTCTAACTAAAAGGGCAGTAACTGGTCTGCAGAGAAACTGCCTTTGCCACCACGGTCTCACTGACTGATCTCTAAGAAGTCATGGTTGCCCCGCCAGGGCTTCTCCTCTGCACACTGGAGCTTGTGGTCTCACGGTTGTGGGATCCCTTCCGCTCTGATGATCCCTGCATCTATGCCTATGTTGTAAAGGCCCGCTCTCTGGAGGGGTGGGTGTGGGGGCATTTTCCTTTTGTTTTGTGTGGAAGTTAAAACTCTGATCCTAGACCAAAGGTTTGCATTTGTTTGGGGCTTGGTCATCAAAACTGAGGAAGAATCAGTCAAGCAAGGCAATTCTGACTATTCTCTCCTTACTATCTGGGTGCTATAGAGGTGAAAAGCCCTTGGTGGCAGATCTCACACACACACACACACACACACACACACACGCACGCACGCACGCTTGTGCATGCATGAGCCCACAGGTCTTCTTTTGCGTTGGGTACAACTATTCACTTTGGAGCCCAGTGCCATTTGCATGTTTGCTTCTGAGTCTGCTTGGAGGTTATGCCCTAAAACAACCAGGCCTTTAGCAATTATTGCCAGGCTCAGCCTGCGTTGCACTATCTCAAAAACATGCTCCTTACAACCCTACTCTGGTTATTTTACTTCACTTCATCTACTGCGATGTGAAAAGAAATCTTAGACCCTGTGAATATAGATGTCTGTTTGAAGAGAGCAAATTTACTCTTTCATTGCAACAGTGTGACATCTCAACAAAATCAGCTATATATGTTATTCTGTTCCTAGTAAAGCCATGTACCAGTGCATCCATTTTAAAAATATATACTTTTTGTCTTTCAGACATTTGCAGTATTCCCCAACCTTTAAATTACCCTTGCAAATGACTCTTGACATAGGTAAACAATGTCAAGTCTTTGAACAATATAGACTCCCTTTTCCCTTGAAGACACAAAGAAAAAAGTATTAAACACAAAAATCTGGAAATTCTAGAATAAAAGAATAGATGCTAGAATTTTTAGAATATTTACAAGTCACTTATTTGCTTCGAGGAAATTTTGTAAGTCAATGAGTCCAATTCTATTAAGACAGAGAGAATAAAGTTTGTATTCTTTCTATTAGTCAGCCACGAAATTTAGAATTTTACAATACTAGATTTATATGCTGTTTCTATGTGTGATGTTTGATATTGTATCCTGAGTTTGTTTTTAATTCAATGTTTACTAGTTATTTAATACCATCTTATTTTCAGTTAATCATTCCATAATTAATAGAAATGGTGACAAGTTCAAAATAATTAAGAAGAGAAAATTGAACTCATTGAGAAATAAGTCCAACCTTCAGCATCAAAATGACAAACACGTGAAACAAAAGAAATTTGGTATATTTGTCCTGGCAAAGAAAAAAAATTGTTCTCTGTTTTTTAAGTAAGAAAAAAGTAATCGACTTAAATTTATGAAGGAAAATTTAGGTTAAATCTCCAAGGAAGATCATCTCCAATGATCTTCCGTGTGGTGAGGGGAAGAATTTGTCCAATCCAGCAGGCAGTAAAAACTAGAGTAGATAATCCTCTTACAGGAGAGAGGAGGCAGGTATCTTAACTGCAGTCCAACCTGGAAGAAGGAGTGTGGAATGCAGTTAATGATTTCTGGAAGACTGTTACTTCCAGCCCTAAGAATTGGCGATTTGCCTGCCATTTAGTAAATAGCCTTTACTCGGTGGAGGGCAGCCTAATGCTTGAAGAGAACAAACTCATATATCACGGTCCCTGCTCATCAGTCATATACAGACCTTAAAATCTTTGGTGCTGTATTAATGCCAAGTACTCTCACCTAAGTGGTACAGGCTCTATTCCATTAGAGGCAGGTAAGAAGAGGCATCATTTTTTTTTTTTAAGCAACCAGGTTTAAAAAAAAAAAATTGCCCATCCTCATCCCAAACTTTTTGATAGCTTGTCAAAATAAGGGACAGTGGAAGCACACGACATAACAAAATGTAAACACCAAACCTTCGTCCTCACGAGAAAATTCCCCAGCGTTCCCTGCATGCGTGGTTCAATCACGCTGCTCATTAAACAAGTCATTTTAATACTCACTGTCAGCCCAATCTTCTAGGTGCCAGGATTTTCTTTTGAAGAGAGAAGGTACTCTGTGGGCCAGCTTTGCAGAAGGGTAAACATTTGGAAACCAGGACAGGGTTTTCTGGTAGTTAAGATATGGCATCTTTTAAATTTAGAGCCACCCCACTCTCTTTTTTTTGGGAGGGGGGGCTTCAAATATTTTTAAAATTTATTTTAATTTTTTAGTTTGCACAGGCACAAGATGCTATGAAATATAACTCAAGTGTCTTTTAAAAATTAAAACAGGGTTGATTTGTAGCGTCAATGATGCCTGCTAATCAAAATCACTGACAGTTTTTCTGGAGGGAAGCAGGATGGTTTAGCTCTCTCACTAGAGAGCATTGCTTCATTTTTCTGTTTTGATCTAAATCTGAATGTTTTCCTGCAGATAATTCTCTTGCATTTTTTAAAGGAGAGAAACAGGCAATAAAATTCTAAGAAAATAAATAGGTGTTTATTTGGACACACACATTTCTACCCCTGACCCCAGACAAATGAGAAGAGCTTCAGGTCCCTCTGCTGGTCAAGTTCAGTGAGAGCTTTCAAGGGCAGTGCAGAGACTCCTACCTCTAAATTAAAGCTTGTGCATAGAATATTCTGTTTACTTTTCCTGTGACCAAGGACCACCACTGGGATGCAGGAAGTGGTAAGTTTGGACTCCAGTTATGCCATGAAAAACAAGCAGCCACCCAGACATCTAAGTTGTGCATCTGACTCTTAAGTCAATGCACATTTCAATACATGCTCCATTTTATAACCATGTGTTTTTTTTGCAAGTGTCTTTTAAAAATTAGAAGTGGTTTCTATGAACTAGAAAACTTAGAGGAAGCTTTTTGTCCTTGACGTCAAGGATTTCTTAAAGAACTAGAGAAACAAACAAAAAAGGAGGTACAAGAATGTGACGACGAAGTAGGTTTCTAGCAACAAAAAGCCACAGTAGGATAGTAGTTTCATGAGCAGTAGATTTGTTTCTTTTAAAACTGGAGAGTCGTGCTATGATATTCTGGTACTCTTTTTCTGTGAAAATAAAAATTTCCTGTAATTTTAAAACAGTCACTATTTCTTCATTGTAAACCCATTCGAGAAAGCACTAGTCTCTTTAATTTGTCATTATGAGGGTCTTTATACAAATCCATGAATTAACATCTGAGACGGACGGGGTTATTTTCTAATACTAATCTCCAAGATATTTTCATGATATTTTTAACTATAAAAAAGAAAAGATAATATTAGATAATGGAAAAAACTGATAAGCTCAGTTGATTCAAATGGATCAAGACAAATAATACTTAAGTAGTGATTAATTAGCCTGAAGGTGTCACCTTAAACCAAAGAGTAAATATGACCCAGAACAAATAATGACAGAAAGATGCAGAGACAGAGTAGAGAGAGAGAAAAAGAGAGAGAGAGAGAGAAAAAAGGGAAGAGAGAGGGAAAATGGGAAATAACAAAGAAAAATGCTACTTCATGATGATATCCTCAAAATTTTCAAATGTGATAATTTTTAAGTTATATATCCTAATATTTAATGGAATAGTAATAGAAGTACATCTTTCTGGAATGTCTGAAATTATTTCTGCAGAAATCCACTGCTCCCCAGTGTGAGAATCTTCTATTATGAGAAACACACAGGAATGGCCACACCAATAACAAGCCATCTTTCTTATCACATCAATCCCAACCCATACGCAGATTTGCTAACCTTTGTTTTAGACACATAGAGTGAACCAATATTTCAATTGCTGGAGCTCTGCTATTTTTACAGTGAATTCAACTTTCTCGTAATTAAGATGTTTCAGTATTTTTAGTTAAGACTGTTTTCTCTTTTAAAAAAACATATGGCGATTTTAAATTGAGCTAAAATTCATATCATTTTGAGGATTCTGTTGCTGGAGTAATTAAGGACATCAGGATCACTCCCAAATTTGTTGATAAGAAGCACATGAGGTGCTATTAAAAATTCAGATACTCATACCCACCTCACATCAAAATCTCTGAGGAAAGGCTCCTGAAATCTTTTATTTATTCATTCATTAATTCATTAACTCATTCATTTATTATGCTTCCATGTTTGGAAACCACTGCTCCGGGATGTTGCAAAAACAAGAGAGGTGTTAAATGATTTGAGGGAAAACATCATCCAACTCTGAGCAGTTCCCTACAGGCCCAAAGACAAAAGCGGAGGAGGCCACACTATTTCTGTAAGCATCAAATACAAATGTCTGTTCTCCAAAGACGTGCATAAGTAGAATATTGGTTAGAACACTTTTTAGTTAAGTGAATTGAAAATTCATGATTTGATATGCTCTACCTTGTTCCCATTTTACAGAGTGATGTATTTAAATTACTAGCTTTTGCATTTTTACTTTTCGAAATTTGGTGTTGGAAAACAATTGAATAAATCCATCGTCTTAGTCAAAGCTGTAACATAAAAGAACAATGTTGCCATCTAGTGGTCAAATGAAGACATTAAAGAATCAGAACATCCCGTGGAGTTTTCAAGTAGAAGGAAAAGAACCCTCAGGAAAAAAATGGAAATAAGTTTCAATAAAGATTTCTATTATTGAAGGCATTTCTCCCAACCACGGATTACTACCAACAGACTCTCTGATCCTTCATGCCAGCTTCTAGTCCTAAAACCACAAGTAGTGGTCAGCCGGCAGTTAAGGTTGTGCTTGACTCTAAAAATAATATCGTAAATGCTCTCGCGTTGGTGTATCTCCGTAAGTTCAAAGGTGGCTTCTACTACTAGGAGTCTCACAAATCATCCTTCGAAGCTGTGGCCAGCCCGTGTACGTACACTTCTCCATAGAAGTTAGTGCACGTATGCTTGGAAAGGATGGAAAAGAATAAATCAAAGAAAAAGTCATATTACTAAGCAACTTCAGTTATTTTAACTTTAAATATTTGATTTGGTCTAAGTGATCACAATTAGGTCATGATATTTTTTAAGTATAATTACTCTAACTTAAGTGTTTGATTTCTGAGAGGTACAAGACCGGTTTGGGGGCAGCCTTCGTTAATAGATGCTATGTTTTTGAAAGGTAAAGAGTGTAACACTATCTTTCAAAAAGAAATAAAATAGCATATCTTACACATTGAGACAGGGTCCCCTGGCATAGTAGAGGTCCCCAAGGGGCTTCTTGGAGGGAAATCTGGTTCACTATTGATAGCTACCTATTCCTTGTATTGTGCGCTTAATGGGGTATATTTCTGTCTTTACCTGAACAAAAGGCATCCTTATGCAAGATTTTCTTCTTGATTAACTTAAGCAATATGTATTTGTTATCCAGTCCCTTGACAATGAAAAGGTGCATGGCCAGTGTGAGCGAATAGGTCAATGGGAAATCTCCACTAGCTCGCTTTGAGAATTTACAGGCAGCCTGAGACCAAAGAGACAGTGCAGTGTTCTCCTGCTCCTGTGCACACACAGGCAGATCTGCTAGGAGAGGATATGCAAAGATAACCAGAGAAAGGGTAGTAGAGAATACAAGCTTTAAAGCAGTCTTCTGGGCTATATTGCAAACTCCTTGCTGATGAGGCCTTAGATATGGAGTTACTGAGTGATTACATGGCCAAGGGAATGAGGACGGGGGTGGTTGCCATGTGCCAGATATTCTTTAGAAAAATTAGCTCATTAAATCCTCAAAACAACCCTAGGAGGTGGGTAACCTTATTATTCCCATTTTATAAATGAGGATATATGGATATGTACTGCATTTTAAAATTTCATTTTTTAAAAATCAGGTTATCACGCTTCCTTTCTGTTACTCTCCAATTTACGACATTGCAGCAGAAGAAAAAACGTAGGGTTCTCTGAGTTTTTCGTAGTTCGGCCATCAACTATATAAATATGTACACATATAAGTTTATTCTATAAATGTTTTTTGAATGCCTACCATGTGCAAGGCATTTGCTTATTGCTGTTAAAAGGGGGAAGATAAATAGCAAGCCACTGCAATCAAGATGCTCACAGCCAGTACAGGAGATTTTAAAAAATATGTAAACATAACCGTGATAGTACAATGATGTCAGTGAGTCTTTCAAAAAGAGAGGCACAGAGCCATGGAGCTTGTGAATCCCATAATCCTCCATGAACCAAAACTAGTCTCCAGTTTGACCTCAATAGATAAATAGCATTTTTGCAACATATAATTCACTCCCCAGAAACACACTAGATCTTAGTTTAAAATTCACCAAGCAAGCACAGAAGAATGGTAGAACAGGCACAGAGGAGGCAGCTCAGAGAATGAAATCATGTGCAGGAGGCAGGACAAAGAACACGCCCAGGAAGAGCTGCAACTTGCTCATTAATTCTACCGTTGAGCCGTGGCTCTGACGTCAGTCCAGAAACAGGAGTGGTTTGCATCATAGTTGCAAGATGGTCGATGTTTCTCCTGACTTCATTCTGATCTACAGTATCTTATAAAAACTGTCCAGAGGGCCTTAAGTTTTTCACACATTCTTGAAGAAGTTACTGCACATTTGCCCTCTCTGGAGCTGTTACTACAAACGAGCCACCCACGCCCCTCTCTCCATCAGAAATGGTGCCTCCAACTCCTCCTTGTCCTACACCTTTCCCATCACTGAGGGTTTTCTGTCACCCTGTAACTGTCAGTTAAGATCCTATAAAGTTTACTCAGGTTAGATTACATAAAAAGGTTTGGGAGACTTCACAGAGCACACTCACCTAAGGCTTAAACAAAAGCAAAAGCTATGGTGTGCCAAGAGAAATGGATTGCGCCTTAAGCATCGGGAGTCTGAGAGGTCTCCAGGGGCAACTCTCCAGGACTCTTCATATTTGCATAAGGAGGTGTTTCCTCTTCCAATTAAATAATCAAGATTTGTGCATGACTCTTATCTTCCCAAGACATCTAGGCAGAAGTTTCCAGTAGGGTCTTTTATGCCCTCTAGTCATGTTAACCAAGTCAGATTAATTGGTCATACCAGGTTAAAGCTATCTGCAAAAACATTCTGGCCCTGGGTTTCAGACTGTAAACAGTGCATCATAAATCACTGCTTAGTTGGTTAGTTAGCCCACTGACCATAAATTGGCCAAGAGTCAAAACAAAATATCTAGGCATCCACAGAGATAAGCCATAGAGCTACCCTAGTCCACGTTCTTTGGTTGCAAACAAAATAAACTGATTCTGATTAACTTAAGCAGAGGGAAATTTAGTTAGACTTGGGAACAAGCATTTAGCAAGGCAGGTCTAGGACAAGGAAGCAAGAATGTCAAGGTGCTGCCAGCACCTAACGGAGTTCCCAGCAATTTTTCAGTCCTTTTATCCCTCTATTCAAAATTCAAGTTCATGGCAAAGGGGAGATTTGAATAGCTAAACTTGGGCTGCCGGACTGTCCCCAGTCTAAGGAAGTATGGGACTGCTGATAACGGTTGAACTAGACTGGGTAGCAAGTAATTTCTGAAAAGAAAACTAACTGTTCTTAGAAAGGCAAAATGCATTCTGGGTTGCCAAAACCCAGCCAATGTTCATTACAGCTTATAACCTATCTTTGCAAGGAGAAGTCTCAGGCAATTCAGGTAAAATACTTTATGTCTAAAGCAATAGAATAAATTCATTCTTTATGAAGATACTGTTCATGTCTACATCGCTCTTCCTGCATTAGATGCCCCCATCCACCAGCAGCAGCACGTAGCTATTGTCATCTTAGAAAACTTTATATATACCAGCTGATGTGAAAAAGGAAACAAAAAAATGGCTGGTGATATTAAAATAGTTTTTCTTGTTATAACACTTACATATGCCCATTACAGAAATGTTTGAAAACAAAGAAATTTATAATGAAAACTATCAAAATCATTTGTAAATGTACCAAATAGAGGTAGATTTCTATAAATATTTTGTTGTATTTCCTTCTAGGTTTTATGTTGTGTTATGTTATGTTATAGTTTTGCCTATGCATTTGTGTAGTAATGCAAACATTAATCTCTTTTTATAATGTTATGTAATTAGGACCATGTAGTGTATTCAGATTTTGGCTTTTTTTTTTTTTGCTTTCTTTTTTAAACTTTGTTTTATAATGAACATTTTATTCAAATTTATGATTTTTCCTCATACGTATGCATATATATTTTTAAGAAATGTCTTTTTGGTGGCTTTTAAAGAGCCATGTAGAATAACTATAGCTTAAAAACTGTGAAGAAACAAAACAACTCCATGACCTAAAATAACCCTACAAAAGGGGGCCCATATGAGGTAGTGATTGGAAATCAGCCCATGAGCTTGCTAGGAAGAGGCAAAGAGGGCATGAACCAGCAGAAATAAAATAATTTAGCAAGAGCAGGGAAAATCACTCGGAGCCAAAGAACTGCCCGGCTAGTCGCTTCTGAGAAAGAAAACACTATTAATAACAGAACTGTAGATTCTGGCATCAATTGCACTTGTATCTTAGTCTGTTCCCACTTTCTGGCCTCCGTCTCTCACCCCACCCAGCACTGCTATATTTTCTGGTGTGTCCAGACCCTTCCCAGTCCCACTAACAGTCTATTTATAACTCCAGCTATTTATAACCAAGCTCAGGTCGGTCCACCATGACACACAGCAGGCTTTGCTGGGAAATCTCTGCCTGGTCTGCGGGTGCTACGTGAAGGCTGAGCCGGGAGCTGGCGACGGGAGCTCGAGGCGTGACTGTCCTTCGAATGAGCACTGCCTTTCCTCAAGAATCACTGCCCAGGGCTGTGACTCAACCAGACATATGGTGCATGCACGAAAACTGGGAAATGCAAGCATTTGTCTGGAGGGCTGCAGTGAGTCCATAACTATGGGAATCTTTTTTTCTTTCTGTCGGTTTTCTCCCTTAATTTTTAATACTACCTGACTCATTAACACTGGCAATGGATAAATCCCAGGAATGTTTTCTTTAAAAGATGAATGAGATGAAGTCATGAAACTGGCTATGGAGTGACTTTTTAAAAATCATCCCATATTAATAAATAACAAATAACCAAATATTATTTGATTATTTCCCCCCCCAAAAGGGGCACGAAATTTCAGTGAGATGGGAAGAATGAATTCAAGAGATCTATTGTGTCTGCAATTAATAACAATATATTGTATACTTGAAAATTGCTAAGAGAGTAGATTTTAAGTGGTCTTACCACAAAAAATGTATGTGATATAATGCATATGTTAAGTAGGTTGATTTAGCCACACTGTATGCACATATCAAAACACCATGCTGAAAAAAAAAAATCATGCTATATACCAGAAATGTATATGGTTTTTACCTATCAATTAAAAATAAATAAATACCTGTTTGCTATATGAAGAGAGTTGTGAACAGATGAAGTTAAGAGCCACTGCTCTAAGCAGTTCCCATTTCTCCCCTTTCCATATTGAGCGCTTCTTATGTGCCAGGTGCTAAGTGTTTTCCGGACCACACTCTTTTTCACTCTTTCCAGCCGTTCTATAGATGATGGAACCGAAGCTTAGAGAATCTAAGTACCAGTAAGTGGAAAAGCCAGGATTCAAATTCAAGTCCACCTGGCCGCAAGGCCTGGCACCTTAACCATTCCATGTATTTAACTAATGTAGAAAAAAATTCATCTTTGTAAATTTTGCTAATATCATATTTCTATCTACCTAGTTTAATAACCCATTTATTAAAAGTATTTATCTGGAAATTAAAAGGAGTAGCCACAAAGCACTAGAGTCTTTTAATGCATCCTCCGTGTCGTCCTTTATAAACCATTACCTAATCGCCTTACTTAGCATATCTTTTGCCTTTATAACTTTAATGTTTTATGTAGAAAAAATACCAATCCTTGCAATGTAAGTTATTAGCTAACAATTTTATAATGCAATATTTCTCTAGAGTCCTTCATGCAAGAAACCCAAAGAACTTCAGCAACATTAGTCCCATATGGAAAATAGTCACACTCTCCATTTATAAAAGATGACAATGAGTACATTTCCATCCAAGCTGTCACCTAAGCAAGCAGTCAGATCATAGATGCCTAAAAACTACAATAGACTCATCCTGTTTCAAAGGAGGGTCTTGCTCAGAAGTCACCATGCACCTCTGTCAACAGAGAACCTCAGCTGATGAGAATAAGGACACTGCTGTGAGTGCCTGCTACGTGGCCATCACTTTAGGCACGTTATTTCATCACCCCATGAGTTAGGTATCATGCCCTCATTGTACAGATGAGCAATGAGGTTATAAGTGACTTAAGAGCCTCCCCAAACAGAGTGCAAACTTGGATTTGAGCCCAGCACGTTCTGCTGCGCTAATCTTCTACCCAGCTTCACACGTGTGGGAATTCGAGGCACTTGCAGGGACTCGCAGATCTCTAACCCAGCCACTGTGATGACATCAAAGGGGAGCTCGGGGGGGCTTTAGATTAAACCTCCAGCTTTGCTTACATCTCGCAAGTCTAATGTCCAGGGAACATTCCCAGCTGTCTCCAGCAGATTAGGAATTAGCTGGAGTCTGGGCAGTTGACATGCCCCTTCAAGGATGGGAATGTTTCTTGTGAAATCCAGCAGTGACAGGAAAGCTCGAGTATACTCTTTAATAAAATGCAAATGATAGGGCTGGAAATTCCCAGAACTGTCCCCTCACCTCCTTGCACTCTATTTTGGGTATTGCCGTTAGGTTGCTCGCACATCCTAGGGAAGTCACATCACTGCTGGAAAACTTTTTTCAAAGGCCTCTGTGACTTCCCTATTCTCATCACCTTCTTTAAATTGTTTTGGACAGAACTTCAGAAAGTTAAATTGAAAATTAAAAAAGTAAATATAAAAGCAGCAGCCACTGGGTGTCACTGATTTACCACTTGAATATACCTCGTCCCACATTTCTATAGCAGGAGAAAACCTGGCCTTTTTAGTAGAATATTTTGAAACACCTTATGTTCTTGAGTGCTATCGATAAACATAGAAGAGTTTAAAATGTTTAAAATGTGACTCCTATGCTGCTGAGAAGTTCTATGGTAATTATTCTTCTATGCTCTGTTATAAATTATTCAAAACTGCAAGTAATAATGTTCCTATTTTAGAGATGGATACACTAAGGCAGCGCAACCTAACAAGTCAAGGATGGCAGAGAACTCAATCGTGAACTTTATGATTTAAGTCAGGACTTTAATGTTTTATTTTTATTTGAAGATAATTGTCTAAAGCCAGGAACACAGTACCCATTGCTTTGTCCTTGGTCCCATCCCCTAATTCTATATGTAAGAAGAGAAAAACATCTCCAGAGAATTTCAAGATTCAGATTATGTTCCAAGCCCCTAAAACATGGTGTTAAGAGCTACCACTTATCATGTGTCTATCCTGTACCCAGGACATTCATAGCAGCATCTCATTTAATCCTCACCACAAAACAGTAAATAGGTTATCATTATCTCCAGATGAAAACAAAACAAAACTGGGAATCAGAGAGGGTCAGTAACTTGTGTAGGATCACAAAGGAAGCAAGATGAAGATTTCAGATTTAAACTCGTGTCTTGGGCCCTCAAAGCCATGCTCCTTCTGCTACACCAGGCTGTATCTCTATAGAAATGCTGTTTTTTATTTCAGACACATCCCTTTCAAACCCATTTAAATGTTGTGCTAAACCAAGTAGTAGGTGATAAAAATTTAAATCCAAGACAATTGTCATTCTAGATCATTTTAAGAGATTTTGCCATTTAAGATCATTTCCCAGGTAATTCCATTTGCCAAGGGAATCGATTACAGTCTCGTCCCACAAAGATCAGGAATTTCTCCCAGACTTCTCAGGGTTACATGCTGGCCTGGGATCTGGTGTCTTCAGATCATCCCCTGCCTGAGCAGGGTGACTCTTATCTCTCTCCTAGTGGATGTGTTCCTGCTTTCTCATTTTTGGCTCAAAAATAGCCATCTATCTGGAGAAATGTAATCCTATTTAGGCTAAAGGGTGGTGGGGAGCCTTGGGGTTATTCATTTATCTTCCAAATAGGTGCAGTGAGAGCCCAGCGAAGCTATAAATTCATAAGCTTCCTGATTCTTCCTTGCCAACAGGATTAAGCTCAGAGCTGGAGGCTTTTCCCAGGAGGAGATAAGATAGCGTGTCTACATCCCCCTTAGCTTCTGCCAAGTTCCTGCTCTGCAGAGAAGCCAGCTTTCTAGTTGGTGGCCCTCTGACTCCTCATCTCCTGGAATCACACCTTGCTGGTGGACTTTTCCTTCTTTAACCCAAAGCCAAAACCTCGTGAGTTCTTTGTTTTCCGCTCTCTCACTCCAGATCCTTGGGGTTTCTTTTCAGACCTGGTTACGGTGGTGACTTTTCCACTGACCCTGTGGAGTCTGGCAGACAGCCCTATTATTTTATATTTTAAAAAGGAGTCAGGTTTTAAAATAGCACGCTTTTTCTCTTTCCATTCTTCCTTTTAAGAAAAATGTAATATTTTTCTTGTCATGCTCAGCAAATCTCACATATCCAGGGGATGACAGGAATCTTCTTCTCCTGCCCCTTTCAACATAATTTTCTGGATTATAACGTGAAAACACTCCTGGAAAACTGACACAAAACTCAGGTTTTCTCTGTTGATGACCATTTCCAAAACAGATGAAATAAAGGCACAATAGATGCAATCTGATCAAAACTCAATTCTTTTTTATTAAAAATATTTCAAAATTTTTATCTTAAAACTTAGATTATTTATAGAAAAAAACCTATAGATAATACATTCTTTTAAAATATGGGCCTTTCTGCTGCTGACACAAACACTGTTGTTGGTTAGAATACAGGTACAGATGCTTAGGAGGTGTGGGAAAGGATTTTTTTTTTTTTTTTTTTGAGACAGAGTCTCACTATGTTGCCCTGGCTAGAGTGCCATGGCGTCAGCCTCGCTCACAGCCACCTCAAATTCCTGGGCTCAAGCAATCCTCCTGCCTCAGCCTCCCAAGTAGCTGGGACTACAGGCATGCGCCACCATGCCCGGTTAATTTTTTCTATATATTTTTAGCTGTCCAATTAATTTCTAATTTTGGTAGAGACAGGGTCTCGCTCTTGCTCAGGCTGGTTTCGAACTCCTGAGCTCAAACAATCTACCCGCCTCGGCCTCCCAGAGTGCTAGAATTACAGGCGTGAGCCACCGCGCCCGGGCGGGAAAGGATTTTTGACATATTGGGCCTCATTACACACCAGGTCATCTGTGTAAGTGCAGAGAAAGCGTTCAGTCTCTTTTTGCCCCAGATTCTTAATAGGAGCATCTCCCATGTTGTGCTGCTTTCAAGTCACCTGGCCCTGCCTTGGCATCTGCTGCCCCCACAGCCACCATCACACTGTCCTCGTCTCATCTTCATGGTTGACCTTTGCAGGGACACCGTCCTGACCCCAGACATGGATGCACTGTGCTGTTTGTCACTCCTTTCGTCCAGCACACATGTACTAAGTGACCACTGTGTGCCAGGCATGGATTTCACAGTGGTTCTGATACTTCCATGCCAGGTCCCCCTTCTTTAATCCCTGCTGCTAACAACACGGCTAGTTAAGGGACTAGCCCAAAGCCCGTAACCCATAAGGGACAGGGGAAGAATTCCAAGCAACACTGAAACTCCTAACCAAACACGACACTGCTTCTGAGGTTTATAGCAATTAGGTTAGGAAGGTTTTTCCTCTCCCATTCCTGTTCTTTCATTTCTTAATCTAATAAGTTTCCCAAAAGAAAGGGTGAGTAGAGAATAAAACAGAATAAAGGACTTTAAGGTAGTCGATGTTCTAAATGATAAGGCATTAATACAGATGAAGTGAGTGATTTGCTTTCTTAAAATTAATAAATGCAATTTAAAATTTGACATGCAGTTATCTCTGTATTTATGTCTACATGATTTTTCCTTCCTTTGCAAATGAACTTTAGTCATTGGTCATTACAGAGATCAGAGTAACTATCTTAGCCAGGGAAACCCATTTTAGGAAAATGTGATCATTTGGAAAACGCACTTCCTGCAAGTAGGCAGCAGGCTTTGTCCACCCTCATGCTGGTCAGGATTAGGATCGCAGGGGAAATAATGAAATACTCCTTTTGGCAAAGGTTACCATCAACATTCTCTTACTATCACAATCCACATTAACAATTTAAAAGGTGAAACTTTTCTGGAGCTGCGGATGTAATAAGGCATTGTCTGCTGAGGAATAATTCAAAAGTCTACCTACATAAAGAGAATTAATGAAAACCAGAACACGTACTTTGAAGAACATATTAGGAAAACTTGGCAGAGGTGAAAAGTATACTCCATCCCCTTATGGTAATTTTATTACCATCATCTCACTTTCTGATAATTTGTAAGGGAGCAGTTCCCCCTGACAAGCGTGCTCTGCTCTTGGAGAGCAATTTGTGTCCTAATGAAGCTATAAATGTGATGGCGAAATGAAGACAACCAGTCCACAGGACGTTCATATCAGAACATGACCCTGATCACTTTCTTCAGCATAGACACATCCTTGTCTCATCCAGGCATCAGTCACAAGGGTCAGGACAAGCATGGCGGGTCAAGGGTGAAGACCACCACCATGCAATTCCTACCACCCAGGGCTCTGCTGCCGCGCAACTCACTATTGCTCAGGAGTTTATGGTGGTTCCCCATCCCACTCATTTTCCCCCACCCAGCATCACTTCTTCTTAGGGAACAGAGAAATGATAGAAATTGTTGATCCTTGCTGAGGGCTGTTGGTCCTGACCACAAGGGCAATTGGTCTTTAAAGTACTATAACCTAGCTGGTCCCACCTAGCCAGAAAACCCTGAACTACTGCTAATCAAACAAGGCCTTTTTCTCTGTCATACTCCAAACAAAGATCAGAGCAGTAACCTCCATAAAACAACAAATGGAAAGAAATTGATTATGATGTAACTAACTAAAAGAATAATACAGAGGTGTTGTTAACTAGTAAATCTTGTGAGCCCTGACACAACAGTGAGAGTTTCTGCTGCCAGCTGGTTCAATTGGCTGCTAAAACGTACCTGGGTAACTATCCCAGAACGTCAAAGAAATGTGTAAATGATTTTTTTAACTGGTCTTGAACAAACAATAACCTCATTGTTAAATGTCTTAAAGTTTTAAATTTTGTGTTTCAACACGCTACTCAAAACAGTATATACTGTGATATAAGATAGAAACATAGAGCAAGAGCTGAGACCCAACATCTGGAGTAAGATACCTCAAGGAGTAGGGAGCTCTCAGGTAGCATGCTCTTCAAAAGAGACCAAGTATCAGAATGGCTGTTATTTGTTATAAAAAGATGAAAGGTAAGTGTTAGTGAAGATGTGGGAAAAGGGAATCCTTGTACACTGTTGGTAGGAATGTAAATTAAAACATCCATTATGGAAAACAGTATGGAGGTTCCTCAAGAAATTAAAAATAGAGTTACCATGTGATCCAGCAATCCCACTTCTAGGTATATATGCAAAGGATTTGAAATCAATATGTCAAAGAGGTATCAACACTCTCATTTTTACTGAAGCATTCTTAGTGATAGCCAAGTTATGGGATCAGCCTGTGTCCATCAACAGATGAGTGGATAAAGCAAACGTGGTCTGTACACATATACACAATGGAATACTATTCAGCCTTAAACAAAGAAGGAAATTCTATTACCTGCAACAACATGTATGAAGTTGGACATTAAGCCAAGTGAAATCAGCCAGGCACAGAAAGACGAATACCATGTCTATTTGTCTACAACTCACTTAATTTTAAATGTACATCAATTGAACTCATAGACACAGAGAGTAGAAGGGTGGTGACCCGTCACTGGGGAGCGGGGGCAATGAGGAGATGTTGGTCAAAGGGTACAATGTTTCAGTTAGACGGGAGGAATGAACGCTAAGTATTTAAGGTGGGGATAAAACGAGGCAGGAAGTGTGTCTCCTGACTTTGCTTTGGGTTTTTATTCTCCCCTGCTCCAGTACCCTAACACTGGTACCTTTTGCACCTTACCCGAAGGAAAAGTGGAGATTCTCAAGTAGAAAGGAAGGATAACATTTTCCTCCTTCTCTGTGGCAGTTTTTCTTTATTCTACTTGAGAAAAGAACAACCTGGAAAGAAGCATTATGATGGCTAATTGAGCAATCTGAGTCATCAGAGAACTCCCCCTCTGTGACCATGAACTGCAACTAGGGACCCTGCAAAGATGCTTGACGCCAAATTGGCCCAAAGCAAGTGCAGAATGAGCCTGAGGAAGTCTGGCCCCCGCAAGAATCCGGGATAAGTCTTTAAGGAACTTTCTCATTAAGTTATAGGAATAAAGCCAACCTTAATGGGGAGAAACCATTCCTTAGATCTGGTTTTCTTTTAAAAACATACTCATCTTTAAAGCAAGGACTTTATAGCATTGTTTGGGAGTACAGGCCTTCTTAGTTTGGGATCTGTGTGTGTGTGTTTGCAGCAATATCCTTTCCCTATTTAGGAAACCAGAGCTGACTTACAAATTCTGATATTTTAGGGATTAAGATTTCAGAAGGTTAAATCCACAATCATAAACATTTTAGGATGATATTAATGTTCAAATCTAGTCACCTGCCTGAAGTAGTTGTTCCAATTGCTGTGCTTGATACAGTTATGAAACCTACTTGGTTTTCCAGTTCTGTTCATTTTCTTCATGATAAGATTCAATTCAACATGTAGTCAACCTGAAAGTATTCTTGTTTCCAAGCTCGAGCAACATGTTCTAGTTCTTTCACAGGAAAACTGACATATAAATAAATACTAGGTTATTAAGTTCAGAATGTCCCATTTCCTTAGGTACTAAGTTTGACAGTTGCTGTCTCTGACATTTCACTTTGACACTTCATGATTTTTTGGGTTTTTTTTTTTTCATTGTGAAGGTACATCCTCATTCTTTCAAACACAAATTTTGGCTTGTGATTATCTTGCAAATTTTTTTAGAGCAATTTTTGTGAAACATGGATAAGTCAAAAACTCATATTTTTTAATAGAAGCTCCGCGTGGAACCAATGCGGGACAGACAGCTTGCAAAGTGTTTGAGAAGGATGTGGCTAATGAATGCATGATGCATCCTTGGTTTGAGAAGTTCTATTCTGGTGATTTTAATGTTGAAATGAGCCATGCGGGCCACCTGAGACCAAGGTGGATAACGACGAGCTGAAAGCTGTAGTGGAAGCGAATCCATCTCAACCTGCGTGTGAATTAGCAGCAAAGTTTGACATTACTATTCCAACGATATTGGACCATTTGAAACAAATGGGCAAGGTAAAGAAGCTAGATAGGCGTTCCACATGAATTAAATGAGTGTCAGAAGAGAAATCTTGAAGCTTGCCTTTCTTTGCTGTCACGACATGAAGGAGAACCATTTCTACACCATATTGTTACATGTGATGAAAAATGGATCCTTTTTGTCAATCTCAAGTGTTTGGCGCAATGGGTTGGGTTAAGATGAAGTGCTGAAACACAGTGCAAAACTGAAGATTCATCCAAAAAAGCTAATGGTGTCTGTCTGGTGGTCCAGAGCTGGTATTATCCACTACAGCTTCATGAAACCTGGTCAATCCATTACAGCAGTTGTCTTCTGCAACCAATTGGATGAAATGAGGAGGATGCTTGTGAGTAAGCAGCCCAGATTGGTCAATAGAGACAGGCCAATCCTCTTCCAAGACCACATGTCACATAAACAACGCTGCTCAAGCTACAGAGGCTGCACTTGGAACCTCTCTGTCATCCACCATATTCACCAGACCTTGCACCAACTGACTACCACTTCTTCCAGGCTTTTGACTACTTCTTGCAAGGAAAAATATCCAATTCTCAACAAGCTGTGAAAAATGCTTTTAGTGATTTCATAGCCACTCGCTCTCCAGGCTTCTTTGCTGCTGGCATAAACAAGATACTTTTAAGATGGCAACACTGTGTCAATAGTTCAGGCACATGCTTTGATTAATTGTACTGAGATATAATAAATTAAGCTTGTGATTTGAAATTGGACATTTCATATCTAATGACTTATTAGCATGCCAAGGAATTAAAATAATATAAAGTAAAAAAAACTATTGATGATAATTATGATAAAAAAAGGACAAGTCAGAGTGGAAGAAAAACAAGGAGATACTGATGCAAACTTTTCCAATCTCCTTTCCTGGTTTGGTGAAAAAATAACAATATTTTCAATAAATATTTATTTCCTTTTAGAAAAAAATGAATTATCATTTTAAAAATGTTCCACAGATGTGCGATCACTCCCAGATGTATGTGATAGAACCCAATATTTTTGACTATGCTGTAGAAATTATAGTCTCTTAAAGAGGGTGACTTTGCTACTAGTGAGATTGATTTCTTAAAATGGCCAGCTAAACTACTGTTGTCCAGATGTATTTTTGTCTTTCTCTGTCTCCATTATGAATTATTTAAAACAGCATACTCCACAGTTTGAATATGGCCCACATTTTACATTAAGTTCACCAAAATGATGTGCTCAGTGCGCAATTTCCATTTAACAGAAATATTTTTATAAATCCATAATATCACTGAAAGGCAATATGAAGCTAAGCACAAGAATATTTCTAAAACCCCATTTCATCCCAGGAGAAATTAATCTTTGCACAAAAATATCATGCAAATATTTATTTGCAAAGAATTCTAAGCATGTATCTAGAAAACCACATTTATAAACAAACTAGTTGGGCTGCTTTAAAAGGCTCTCCACCAAATTGGTGGTTCTTTCATGTTGTTTTAATTACTTTTGTAGAAATATATTGTGTAGACAAAGACCATCATGACTTTTTGGCTGGATAGGAAAGTTTTATTTTTAAAAAATAAAGATGCAGTATTACTATAATTTATTGAGACCAAATTCTTTCGACAGCTAAGCTACCTCCTACAGGGACAAATTTTCTAGAGAAACCGATGGAGCAAATGAGAAAAAAAGGAAGTTTACATTGTAGAATCTGAAACCTGGACATTCACCTCTGCCCTCTCTGAATTACTGGAAACATTTTCAGGTCAAACAGTAATTTATGGTCCTTGTAGTGGTCTTTGATTTCATGATACTGGTTTGTAGGTCTCTAAATCCACTCCAAGGCAATTCCAAGCAAAATTTAGAAGTATGCCCTGTGTGTTTGAGACTACTCATATCACCTTCCTTGACTCCATTCTAATCTCCTTTTGTTCAGTGTCCTTGTAAAAATTATAACAGCTGCCATCCAACCAACACTCACACACTTGTATATTTGTGCCTTTGTATGTATGTTAGACTTACTCTGCCACATTGTGGCAGGAATGTTTTATGTCATACAAATTGAGGTCTCCATTAAAGAGAGTGAATATTTCTGTGACCATTATCTGGGGATGAAAAAGTTCCTTAGACAGAAAACCAGACCTTGGAAGACAGATTTTAAATTCATTCATTCGCCCATTTATCCATTCATTCATTCAATGAATACTGATTGCTTGCTACTTATCTGGCAGTGTTCTCCAGTCCAAATCAGTGCCCAAAACTAGAAACTATATATCCGACTGCCCATACAGTGTTTCTACATAACTATCTAACAGGCATCTCCAATTCAACATGTCCACAACTAGTCTCACATTTCAACTCCCACAATGTGTCTCCCCAGGGCTCCCCCATGGTAACTCTACGTTCTGGTTGCTCAAACAGAAAGATCTCATGTCTCTATTTTGTTCATACTCCACATCCAGTCTATCAGGAAATCCTGCTGACTCTACCTTCAAAATATTTCCAGAGACTGATCTCTTTACCATTTCCATTGCTGTCACCTTGGTCAGATCCACCTTAGTCTCTTGGCGAATGTTGAAACAACCTCCATTGTTGGACCTCAGCTTTCGCCTTGCCTCCCTACATATAGTCTATTCTCAACACCACAAATGGTTCTGATAAAATTTAAGTTCAAATCATGCCACTCTTCTGCTCAAAGTCCTCCAGTGGCTCTGCCTTTCATTCAAGAAAAGTCCCTACTTTGGCCTCTAAAGTTCCCATTATCCCTTCCCCCCATACTTCTCTGGCGCCCTCCCTCCTCACTGGCCTCTGCACCCTTCCTCTAATTAGCTGGGCACGTTACCAACTTAAGGTCGAAATGCTGGCTCTTCCCTCTGCCCAGAAAACATTCCCCCCATACATTCACACGGTGAATTCACATACCTCTTTCGAATCTCATCTCAGATTTTACCTTCTCTCTGAGGCTCCCCTTACTACCCCACTTCGCATTGCAGAAACGCCCCACCCTACCCCATCCCAGACACACAAACATCCCCCCTGGCATTTCTAGTGCCCCTTAACTTGTTCTATCATTTCCTGTAGCACTTATTTCAGTCTAACCAAACTTACTATGTTTTGTCGTTGTCTGTTGCCCAATGAAAATGTTTTATCTTTGTCTGTTTGGTTTCCTAATGTAAAGCATCTGGCATAGGGTGGGTGCTCAGTGAAAAATCATTTGATGAAGGAATGTGAGCAAAACAGATGTGATCTCTGCCATTAAGAAAGTTACCATCCACAGGAGCGATCACACCTGTCTCTAGCTTCCCTTTGTGGTCAGCACCTCTATAGCCTCGTGGGGCCTGAATGCATTGGAGGATGCTCCCAGATTGGGGTAGGAAGGATGGCCCCTGCCACACGCAGCTGGCCTGGAGCTGCTGGACCACAGCTTGAAGAGAGAGGAGTTAGTTCTTAAATTCCAATCACTTAATTGCATGCTCTTATTTCTAACTTTCCTTCAGATACCCATAAGTGGTTAATAAAGTCTTATTCGAATGTTCCTCCTTGCATTTAGCTGTGCACTGAAGATTTACCAGAAGTAATATGTCTTCATTTGGGGTCAATCCCAATGTGCAGGCAGCACTCCCTGAGGTCCCCTTGACTGTGGAGTGGTCACAGGGCAGGAGGATTGTCCTGAGGATGAGGTCAGGTCAGAGGGCAGTTGTCCTAGTCCCACACCAGTGGAGAGTCACTCTCCAAGGCCACTCTTGGAAACGGGTCAGATTTTCTTCAGGTTGCTGGGAGGGGAAGGGGTCCTTATGGCCTTGATGCTACACACTGCAAGCAGTGACACCCATCTCAATCTGCTCTGCCCCAGGGTGACCTCACCACCTACAATGGCTCATATTCATCCTACCTCCAGTCTTGTCAAAACATCCACTTTCTCAGAGAAGGTGGGCTCAGTGAGTTGTTAAGAGGTACAATCAATGCTTATTGACCCAACGAATCTCTAATTTAGAACTCCACAGTGATGTGAACTATTTCAAGCAATATGTGAGAAACCGTTGGGTCAGGAGAGCCTTGTGGGCCTCCTAGGTCATGCCCCAAGGGCATCTAAGGATTCGCCAGTGTGGTAAACCCCCTCCTCTATGTGTTGCCCCACTTGAGGCAATTTGGTGCTTGATATGACAGGGAATATGAATGGTCTGGGAAATTCTAGGGGAAAGGAAAACTGGACAACCCAGTTATTTCCTGATGATAAGAAATTTTGGTAAAAGGTAAACTAACCGTTTAAAGTCATTACAGTGGCATTTAACAAAATATTCACATTCTAAAGACATAGTGATCCTCCTCCGTGCCCACATAATACAGCCATCTCAAGAAATTCTCTCACTTATCTTTACAGCCTCCCCAGAATCCATCACAGTGCCTGGGCAAATAGATGCCAATAAACCTCAACCCAACATCAACCCAACATCCATGCAGTCATCAAAATCAGTATATAGAACCTGCATTGTCTCCTTACACACCTAACTATAGGTACATGCCACAGTTAGACCTTTAGTCTCCTAAACAACCAAGCACAGAAACGAACCATTTTCTCCCAATTAGTTAATAGGGCCCATGGCATGACAGGTATGGTTGAGATATTTATTCTCCAGGAGCCAAATTTAAAAACTTTTCAATTTCCCTTTAATTTCTAAATGTGAGCTTCCTTCAGAAATAATTCAGTTATGATTTACTATAGAATTGTAGCAAACTTAGAAATCCCCATCTAGATTAATTCTACTAACTCATTTCATGTTTCTCTCGGGTCTTCTCAATTTATCTCTTTCAATGTTATCTTCAAAGGAAGAGTCACTGATCAGTTCAAAGTTCTGCTCAACTAAGGCATACAGAAAACAGGCTTTTCGATTTATTTTATGTTTTACAAATTATTTCAGTACTGTAGCAATTTTGAATTGAGATATGCCATAAGCACAAAATTCACAAAGGATTTCGAAGACAGCATAAAAAAATGTAAAACATTTCATTACTAATTTTATATTGATTATGTGGTGAAATTATAGTGTTTTCAACATTGGCTTAAATATGTTATTGAAATTCAAGGAAACATTATTTCAATAGAACAAACACAGAGTTTTCATCTATAAAGTCATTTTTGTGCCATGGACTTCTTTAAGAGTTTGGTCAAACCAATCAATAAATGAATAAAATGAAATACATAGAATTACAAAGAAAATTAAATATTATTTTGTCATGCCATGGGCCAATACTGAGTTTTCTATTCCCTGAAACTTAGATCTGTGAATAGGGTTCTTAACTTGCATATGATTAACTATTGTAGAACACCAACTCTAATATGCCTAAATTGACTGAGAATTAAATATAGAATTAATAATTTAGCAACTTAAATTATTAAATAAAAAATTATTCATGACACCTGTTCGTTAAAGACAGCAAAGAAGATGTTATCCAAGAGGGACTACTGCAATGGCGGCTTTGCAGTAAGGGAAAGAGATTAGGCTCAACTCCAGATACAACAAGGACAACAGGGGATTTACAGCCAAGGACTGGAGGTGGGGGTGGTCAGTGAATGGAAATTACTTAGAGGAAACATCAAAGCCAAGGGCATTCTTGTGAGCTAGACTCAACAGGATTCTCACTGAAGGCAAGTCAGGGTAATAAGATATTGAGGGTGAGAAAGTGAGGAATTTGGTCAGACATGGAAGGTGATCATATGCCCAAGGTGGGGGATTTTTACTAAACCAATCTAGCAGGATTCTTGCTAAAACTGGACTAAGTGGGCCAATGAAAAAGCCCAAGGATGAGGCCCAGACAGAAAGAGGAATCAGAGGAGTCTGACTCAGGTTTGGTCAAGGAGAGAATCTTTGTCAGTCTGCATAAATAAACTTAGCAATCTTGGTGTTAGTCTCTCCTGGCCGACTGCTCTTGTACTGTACCGCTTTACCACATCAATGTCACTTAGACTCTAATTTTTCCAAGTTCCTCCCAAATTAAGTCAATTTCAATTCACTGAGATGTTCATGACAATGTTTAGATATGGTTGCAACAGGATGCTCTCGTTTCTGCATAAACATCTTTCTTCTATCACCTGAAATTGTATGTCATTTGCCTCTTCTGCACACATATCTGGAATATATCAATGAATACATTTTCTGTCTACTTGTTCTCCTCCTCTCAACCAGGTATAACCAGTGGAAGGTTCCTTCTTGGTCCTTGTTCTCTTGGAGGATGAAGATGCAGTTCTCTGTGACCTGACAGAGTTTGAGCCTAGGGATTGCTCTAGAGATGATTTGTTGCTTTCTTATCAGAGATTCTTTCTACAATTTACTGAGGTCTTAAAGGCACTGTGTGAGCTGGAGATGACAGCTAAAAAGGTAAATGAACTTGAGAGTTAATAAGAATATTTTTTAACTTAATTATAATAATTATTATTATGACTGTCATTATTGAGCTCACCTGTTGAATAATCTTAAATATATTATTTGTAGGACATGCCCTAAAATTGAATTTTATTGAAAGATGGTATGTACAGTTCATGTATAAGCATTTGTGAATACCTATGCTATGGAGTTTATTTATTCAACAAATATTTTTTAAGTGCCTACTCTATGTCAGACATGATATAAACTGTTATTCATCTATTAAGTCTGTCTTATTCCCCTGGGAACTCTGAAAATCTGCTGAATTTAAAACAATAAAACTATGTTGATGTAGTCCACCTAACTAAGTTTCTGACACCTTCCAGCTCTAATCTGTCCAAGTGCAAAATTTCTAGCAATGATCAGTGGCTATTTTCATTTGGCTTTCAAATATGTTGTAATGATACTTTTAAAACTCAATCACCAAAATTTCATCTTCAGAAAATTGTAAAAGATATGAAAAACATCAGCCCAAATGCAAAACAATTTAGCAACTTGAAAGTGAAAGCAGAGATTTGCTAGAGAAAGAAATCTACCTGAACTCTTGCTTTCCTTCTGAGGAGTATGTGTAGTTCATTTTTATGAAAAAACATTTCTGCTTTGTTTTACCAATAAAAAAAGATGCTAATTAAGGATGGAAGTCAAAGATTTTTACCAAAAGAAATATGATGAGCCTATTGCCATGCTAGCAATTTATTTGGTTGATATCACAGCTTATAAATGTGAGAAACAAAAAATACAGAAATGAATGCAAACCTTCCAATGTCCTTTCCCAGCATCTTAGAGCACACAGATAAAACTAAACACCCTAAATACATGTGCTAAGAATAGGGTCTTTTGCTAAGTAAAGACGATTCATTTCTAATCATACCAAAGCCAGTTTCTCACTTTCTGGAAAGACAACAAGACCAAACGGCTATTTGTTGGTTGAAATTACTTTAAATTATTTTCAAAACGTCAAAAAAGAAAGTACGTTTTCCTTCTTTTGTGTATTTTTCCAGTTCCTTTTAAAAACAAAATGTTTATTTTGGGCCATGACAGCTAAAATAGAAACATCTTTGGCATAAACTCAGCTTTCTAGCCTGCGGGCAAAATATAAAATTGTCGTTAAATTGGAGTGGACCAGAAAGTGGACGATAAAACTCGTCCATGAAACTTCTGCTAATAACAAACATTTGTCCCATGGCACGTACTGTAAGTAATAACACATGACAGAGGATGGATGTGTCACTGTCCTGAACAGCAGGTTTTGGTGCCTGTAGGCCAAGTTCACCTAGCTCTTCAACTGTGGCTTCCTGTGAAACTGCTAAGGGTTTTTATTAAATGTCCTTTTCTAAACTCGGAAATTCTCTCTGATGTTGTGGTCTCAGCTGCTGTAGAGTTTTAGAGGTAGCTTGGGTTGTTGTGTTATTTAACATGACCAAGAACAAGTGTCAGGTTCTAGTTTCTTTTATTTTTTTTTTTATTTGTGTACATTCATGAAATTTTGCTATACTGATATATTGCATTATGGTGAAGTTAGGGCCTTCAGTGCATACGTCACTAAAGCAATGCATATTATATCCACCAAGAAACCTCCCATCATTGATGATCATATGGTTTCTGTCCTTAATTCTGTCTATTTGATGTATCACATTTATTGATTTGCATATGTTGAACCATCCTTGGTACAAAATTCACTTGATCATGGTATATCATCCTTTTGATGTGCTATTGGATTTTATTTGCTAGTATTTTATTGAAGATTTTTGCATGTATGTTCATCATCTGTAGTTTTCTCTCTCTCTCTCTCTTTTTTTTTTTTTTTTGTTGTTGTTGTGTCCTCACCTGCTTTTGGTATCAGGCTGATATCGGCCTTGTAGAATGAGTTAGGGAGAATTCCTTCCTCCTAGATTTTTTGGAACAGTTTCAGGAGGATTGGTATTAGTTCTTCTTTGCATGTTTGGTAAAATTTGGCTGTGAATTCATCTGGTCCTGGGCTTTTTGTTGTTTGGAGATTTTTTATATTCAATTCGACCTTGCTACTCAATATTGGTCTGAACTATTTCAGGAGTTCTATTTCTTCCTGTTTCAATCTCAGGACATTGTATGTTTCTAGGAACTTACTCATTTCCTCCAGGTTTTCTGTTTCTTAAGAATTATAACATTTATGTGTTTTGCCTACACTTCTCTTTTACTCAGTAGTCAGAAAGAGACAGAAAGCAATTTTGAGA
>CAUYSK010043039.1:0-45037 GCA_963575035.1 Avahi laniger
GAAGTGCAAAGGCCCTTAGGCTGGATACATGGCATGCTTGAGGAGAAGCCAGAGGGTCAAAGTTGCTGGAGCATAGAAGGCTTTGGAATCCAGGACTTAAATTTTTATTCTGAGCTCAGAGTAGAGAAATGCTGGGAAGGAGAAAAAACTATTAAGATATTTCCTACTCTTAAGGAAATATTCCCATATTCCAGTGGGAGAGACAAAACTTATACAAATAAAACATGACCAACATAAAACAAGTGACAATTAGGTGAGAAATAGTGTGACTCGGATCCAGGACTATATCAATTCATGAGGAGATTCATGAGGAGGTCCATGAGGGTGAAAATAAATGGGAAGTGCTTCCTGTTGGAGGAGTACTTTGTTGGAGAGGAAGGATCTGAAGGTAGAGTAAGATTTAGTGAAATTCAGAAAAGGGGGAAGGCATTTATTCAATAAATATTTAATATCACCTCCTGTGTACCAGGTATTGTGTACTATATTGGGGAATATTATAGAAAAAAATATCAAGGTTTCTGCCCTCAAAGGGGTGGCACTGAGCAGAGTATATAGTATACAGCACAGATAAAGTACAGGTCATGTATTGGAAAAGCCTAAAAGTGGGACAAAGAAGTGGAACCAAGGCAGTTTAGGCTAGACAGAGAGAGACCTTAGATATTATCTAGTTCAGTGGTTAAAAATCAGTCGAGGAAGCTTTTTCAAAGTGTCCCAGGCTTCACACTGGGGATTATGCCTGAGTACATACATCTGTGGTAGGGCCCAGCTGTGCACAATTTCTTTAAAAAGCTCCTCAGATGACTGTAATGGTCATCCAGGTTTAGGGAACACTCATCTAGTACAGGCTCATTTTATAGAAAAAAGAATAGGTTTAGAGAGGTTAACTAATGCAGTCAATGTAAATATATATTAAATGAGGGAAGCAATGGAATCTACTATGGAATCCTGAAAGGAAGAGTGTGTGGGGTTCAGTGGGAGGAAGGAGGATGATGAAGAAGTGTTTGAGGGGAACAGACTGGGGAGAGGAAGAGGTGTGAGCCAAAGGGCTAACTAGAAGGATGTGACAATAATCCAGGATTCATTGAGGCATTGTCCTGACAGGAGAGGAAAACAAGCAGTTCTTTTAAAGCCCCATTTGGTACTCCTTGTTTTTTATCATATCATCTGATCTGGTGGAGGGGGGAAGTTTGAAATTTTGTTTTGTTGTTGTTGTCTACTGTTTCATAATCTGAATCTACAAGAAATTATCTCCTATAGCTTTCTCGGAATTAGTTGTTGTGAAATTCTGTAGCACTGATCATACCATCCGGCAGCTATAGTGCACTAAAGCATTGCTATGCAAAGTGGGAAATGGGGTCCTGAAAAGCAGAGTCCAGGGGTCCACGCCAGACCTACAGAATCAGAGTCTGCATTTCAATACGATCCCCAAATCCTCCATATGTGCATGAAAGTTTGAGAAGCACTGCTCTAAAGGGCTTCAGAATTCTTTAGAATGAGGGAACAACATTAAAATAGAAAATAGATAAAGAGTAATCAATGAGGTATTTTGTAATTTCAACATATGATTAAGGTATGTTTCCCGGCCACTCTCCCAGGGGTGAAATGCTATAATATATCTTTAATCTACATTACCTCTACCTTCTAGTAGAAAGTCAGAGCCACATAGGTACTGGAATTAATACTAGAATTAATACTAGGAATTAATACTAAAAAAAAATCTGAGAACTATCTTTCTATTTGGCTTTCCCTAGTAATGCACCTAATAAAGGTTTGGATACCCTGTAAATATCATCTGAATTTACTTAATAATAATAAAAGATGTCATGTGTAGAGTCATTAACAATAACCAAGGAAGTTACCGTTCATGGGACACTTAGAATGTATAAACTGAGCACTGTGCTAAATGCCTTACAAATACTTTAATTTTCACAATTATTCTATAAGATAGGCATTTCTAAAAATCTCTTTTACAGATGAGGAAAACAAGACTTAGAAAAGGCAAGCAACTTTTCCTAAGTTTCTAACAATTAGAAAATGACCAACAAAATCCTAATACTATTTTATTGTTTTGAAATCTAAAAAGCACAATAAATAAATTAAAAATGAAGGCTTTGGAATCATTATAGCAGGCATTATCAAAATATTTATAGAGAGAAAACTTAATGATAGAGTGCTTACATAGAATTATCTTTCCGTGAAAATTCACAACATGGAACAACAACAAAAAAGGATTCAAAATTTCAGATTCCTAAATATTGTTTTCCCCAATTGCTAACAGCTTCACTCATAATCTACATTTACATTTTCCATAATTCCATCTATAAACATTTCAAAGTTAATGAAGTTAGAAAAATCTAATATTCTGCAAATATCATTTATGGTAGCTTAGTATTTACAGTAGCTATATTGCCTTTTACAAAAGTTATTTTTGTGAAAGATGCAGAAAAAAATACTATTTAAAGCAAAGGTGAGACATACATAAAAAAGTTAGCAAAATAACCTGCACATTTTACCTGCTGCCTTAAGTAAGTATTCAAGCCTATTTCTTCAATTATATAAACTCAGATTAGGGTAACTGAAATGCTTCAGATTTAGGTCTGTAATAAATAAAATGATGCAAAACAGTTATCAAAAGCACAGATAGCCCTGCTGCTAAATGCAAAGCCATTAAATAAAAAATATTTTCATTAACGTAAAAAAAAAGAAAGCACAGATAGCCAAAGCATCATTTCTATATTAAGAAATCTCCAGCTGCTTCTTAAAAACATCTCTGAAGAGATAAAGTGAGCAGACCAAAATCTGGATTAAAGCAAGTATTATTTCAGGGGGATCTAGTCTCACTTTCACATCCTGGAAGGCAGTGGAATGTTAAGAATTCAAGAGAATCCCTTAGCTTTAAGATCCAAATAATTTTAGGAGTGCTACCTCCCTGGATAAAAGATGATGATGATGATGTTGATAACTACATATTTTCAATATATAGGGCACTGTGTAAGTTCTCTGTATACATTATTTCATTTATTCTTTATAATGCCATGAGTACTATCATCTCCAATTTGACAGAAAAGTTAAGATATTTGCCTCTGGTCACATAGCCAGTAAGTGATGGAGCTGGCTTACAGAATTGAAGCCACACTCTCACTTTTAGCTACTAGTATATACTATCTCAAAAACACAGGTAGAGGAGAATGTTGCACATGTGGAATGGTTTGAAAGGATTGGAAACATTAAGAATTCCAAAGGTCTTTCCTCCGCTGGCCTGAGGTAGAGGTCTAAAAGGTTAAATTTATCATTCTAGGAACTCAATTAACTTCTCCTGGCTTTAGGGATCGCATTTGTAAAAGCAACCACAAACAAAAACTATACAGAGTCATCTCTAAACCAGCTCTAAAAAGTTCCTATTCTATTTCATTTCTTGGGTAGAAACTGCCTTTTTCCTCAGTACTTCAAAAATGTTACTACTCCTAGAAGTAGTTATTAACAAAGCAAGAACATGAATTAATGCATACTGACAGATTTCTTCCTGGAAGAGAATCCCAGGCCCTGGAAGGAGTGGTAGTAATGAAAGAAAAGAAAGGGAGAAAATACATGTTTTGTTTTACTTGGTACTTTATGGACTATTTTGGCAATAGCTTGTTAAAAGTATTTCTTCTTTTTTCGTTTTAACCCATGTTTGCCTGACTCATATAACGTTGCCAATTTTTCTTACACCAAGCAAAGGAAGAATGAGAGCCATCAGTTACCAAATTCACCTACTTGTCAGTTTTGCCCGGTGTCTGGGAGTACAGTGGTAGCGCTGATCTCCTTCACAGCCTTGTTAGTGGAGAGCTACTGTTCCCCAAAGTTCTTCTGCCTACCCATATTGGAAATACCTCCACAAAACCGATTAGCTAAATTCCCCTAACACCAGCTCCTCCTCATGCAAAAGTGCTGTTGTTCTGCAGGTTACTATGTAAATGTCTGACCCTCCTCAGAGAGCTCAACCCTATTTCCTTGGGAGAAGAGGTCCCCAGTTAACTGGCCATCCCCAGGGAACTCTCCAAGGCTCCAAGGCTGTGGACGCAAGAGACAGGGTTCCTGACGCAGCCTGAGACTTGCTAAGCCTCAACTGGAATTCCCACGATGGCCTCACGCCATTAGTGTGAGGCAGGGCAGGATTCCTCCATAGAATTCATGGCATTTAAGGCACGATCATGGCTCTCTGGGGGAGCAATGGAACCCTTGTATCAAATAAACGACTTAGGGTTTCTAACACCTCCGCCACGAATGGAGATCCAAGCTAGCGTCACGGGTGAAATTTCTCAACAGACCAACTTGAAGTATTCATTTTGTATTCATAACAAAAGCAAACCCAAAACAAATTCAGTACCAGCACAATAAAACAAATGAATTCTATTCTCTCCCAGTTCTCTCCGACCCAACCTATAACCACCAGCTTCCAACTGCATATTTAAAAAGATGCTTAATTTCTAATTTTAACAGCATATTCCTCCCTTCCAGGTGCAGGCTTTAATAGCAGCAAAATTTAAGTACTAGGAACTCAATTAACTTCTCATGGCTTGAGGGTTCTCATTTGTAAAAGCAACCAATAGGAGAATTTACACCTATATCAAGAACATTTGATAACAGGGATCTACGTATAAAAGCTCAGTGCAAACAGTCATCTGGTCATCAAATCAAACTTGGCTAAGAATGATTTCTTTCCTCCCAGTCCTTTGGTGACCACACTTTTCAAAGAAGCACGGGCAAAACCCCGCCTATTCAGGTTAGTGGAAATGCTCCCGGAGGACCATGCAGCACCAGTCCCGAGACAGGCTGGTTGACGACAGCCAGTCCCCCTCGCAGGCGGCGCAGTTCTCGGGGGAGGAGGTCAGCTCTGCGCTTGGAACCTCTGTCCCGCAGGTTCCCCCATCTCCACTCGGGTCCCTGTTTCCGTTCTTGCCATCCCCAGGCTTAGTTCCCTCCCCCAGATCTCACGCCCGCCCATCCACCTCCCAAAGCACAGACAACTGGTCGTACCTGCGCCTCCTCGTCCTTCGTCACCACCCCAACCACAGGGATTTGACGGGGACTGCTGGACTTGCTCCTGCAGCCGGGTTCCTGGGCCTCGGCCGTTGCCATGGCCGCCGCTGTGGACATGGCTGGAAGCAGCGGGGAGGAGAGCGTGTGTGGGGGGGGGCGGGGTGGAAATCCACCTGCCCTACAGTGTGCCCGCAGCCGCTGGGTCCAAAGAGGCCCTGCCACCGGGAAGGTAAGGCAGCCTGAGAGCCGCTAGAGTCGCGAAAGGCCCCGAACGTCCGGTCGTGGCCTGGGCCACCGCGTCACCGGCCGCATTGCGCCGAGGCGGCCCACCCCCAGGCCTAGGCGCAGCCAGCCCGCTCGTTGTCAACACAAGCCTGCGCGTTGCTAGGGGGCGGAGCCAGAGGCGGGGGAGGTGTTGGCTCCTACGGAAACCCGGAGAGCCAAACTACCCAAAAGTCCAATCCACCCTGCGCTCGGGATGAGTGAGTTTGCAGGCAAGCGAGAGCGAGGCTGGAGGGAGACCTGCGTACTTAGCGGGGACTGGCACCTTAGGCTCCGAGTGTGTTTTAGTCTTGGTAGCTTTGCCTAAAACAGGCATGAGTGGGTGGAGGGGTGAGAGGTGTACGTGGGATGCAGGGTGGTCATGTGATGGACGGATAGTGTTGAAACAGAGTTTACCTCGCCCCAGAGAAATGACCGGTCTCCTAAATTCCCCAGCCTTTTACCACGTTTGTATTTTAGTGGCCCAATCAATAGTTAAACAAACAAAAAAGACATTGTACATAATGTTAAAAGGCTTTTGAGCCAAATTATTGAAACTAAAGCAAGTTAACCCTTGGAAGCCTCACTTTTCTCATCTGTAAAATAGGATTGTTGCCAGGATTGAATGAGATGATAGTGTTTAAGTGGCACTTGGCATATAATAAGCACCCAGTATAATCAATATTATCATTATCTTTACTATTACTATTACTGTTGTTATCTATCCATTGTATCCTGAATAATAATACAGGAAGGGTCATGACTTTAGTGGAATGCTTCTCATGATGATCATCAATATAATTTAATAACTCCGTACACCATGGCTCTGAAAACTTTTTTAAAAATCCTTTAACCCTTTTAATGTTTTTTTTAAACTCCAGAAACTCTTCAAGATTTAAATGTACGTTTTTAAGTCTTCTATGGAATTTATAGATTTAAAATTATACATAAACTGAATGAAAAAAAATTTCACTTCACATCTTAGGGCTTCTCTCTTCATTTGTAGAATGACCAGGTTGTTCAATGATTTCTAAAGTTCCTTCAACCTTGACCACTGAATGACATTTCAGGCCCTGAAATAGAAATGTAAAAACTAGATTGGGCCTGGCAGTACCTAAGCCAACGACACCAAGGTTTTTTGAGAGAAGACTGAGCACTTGCAGTCCTGATTTCCACTTTTCACCTCCTCAGCCCTCTGAAACTGCTGAGGTCACCAATGCTTGTGGTCAAAGTCTGAACACTTTTCTGTACTTACCCTGCTGTACTTTGTAGTATTTCACACTGCTGACCACTCTCCCCTTCTTGAAACTTCCTTGCCTAGGCCTCCACATTCTTTTTGTTTTTCTTTTATCTTTACAGCTACTCATAGATATCTTTGTGGGCCCAGCACGCCTCTGCTGCACCACTGTGCTACCTACCTACTCCCAGGTATCTCTAAACTTACTCTCGGGCCTTACATCTAGAGGCCCTTTCAGTTAGGTCTAAGGTTGCTGTCACCCAGGGAGAGTACAAAGGGTTTAAGCATTTTATTCATGTGACCTTAATTGCTGTTGCACAGTCCGAGTATACCACATTGAAAGGAGACTGGTAATACTTGGATAAACACAATGAAATCCTGTGGGTATGGCACCCAAAACCAAGATGGTGGTAGAGACAATTGGATCATTTGCTTATCCTTTGTGTGGTCATCCTGGTATCTCAGAATGAGGAAAGATGAAGAGGGAAAGGAAAATTTTCCGCTTAAAGCAGAGCTTGCCTAAGAGATTTCAACTAACTCTTGTGTTTCAACACAACAGGCTGAAGCTGATAAGGGTCCGTAAACCTCAGTGACCTTGGCAAGTCAGACTCCTCACTGAACCTAACTGAAGACACTTTCCTCACTAATGAACAATGGGAGATTTTATTTTAACTGTGTACAGATCTATGTATCCTTTCGGTCCTATATCTAGAGCGCCACTTTCCAATGCTTAATTAGCATAAATCCCATGAATTCCCTCTTTCTAACACTTCAAAAGCCCCTGACTTTTTCCTCCTCAGTGCAATCAGTGAAATTCTTCATGGGGTAGGTCCCCTTTTTCTGGTAAGTTAATAGACTCAGCGTTCTTATTTATTTATTTTTAACTCGCATTGTATTTGTTGTAGTCATTGCCAGGTGAGAAGTGACAAGGATGGAAGGCCTCAAACACTCCACACTCAGCCATCTTGAGTGACTTTCTTGCAGTTTTCCAAAGGAGCCAAGCTTTTTCCTGCATTATCTCTGTATCATGTTGTAAGTGCTACAGTCTTCAGATGACTAACTCCTTATGAAACTCGGCTTACATGACTTTTCTCGGAAACCTCCTTTATATCCTTTGCTGCGTTAAGTGCCACCTTGGCCATCAATTTGTTTTTGTATTCACCACATACTTAATGGTATTAGGTTCAGCAACACAACTCTTTCTTCTCAGAAGCACTTGTAGACTTAAAGATTAACTGGAAGTTTTAATAATATTGCCTACACACAATTTTTACTTTTAAAAGTAACAAAGAAAGCTAAATATATTTTTAAAATAAATATAACATTAAGCAAGAATGTAGTTCTGATTTTTTCCTTCTGATTTTTTCTTCTTTGCACTCTGCCTAATTAGCAATGTTTAGTAAAATTATAGTTGTTTATAATTATATGGATAATTATATATTCATGAATTAAGAACGTTTCTAATAAATATTATAGATTACATAGGAATTTGGTAGCCTTTAAACTAATGCCAGATGTTCTAAATGTTCAAACAAATGTTATTCCTTTTTGAGTCAGAGTAATTTATTTTAAATAGTGAATTTTATAGCACATATGAAATGTAATTATAGTTTTAGGAGGTTCACTTTAGAGGCATTTTGTAACAGAAGAAGTACATATAAAACTGGAATGTGATATACCTCGATATTTTAAAAAACTCTTTCAGATTGACAGTAGAAACAAAGCCTAAAAACAAAATCAAATTAATTACCTCTTTCCAATGAAATCATTAATGCAAATTTGGGAATAGTGAGTACAGAGAACAGAAAATGAAAGTAAAGAACAGCTGACCCTGAAGTTAACCATTCTAACAAAAAGTGTACTAACAATAATCCAAACTGCAAGTGATTTTTAAGTACGAAGCTGCAGGAACTATTCATGTTTAGTTGGAAAACTAAATAAATGGTAATAAATGAAATGAAGAATTTACTAAGAACTACTTCTACCTGATCAAAGATTTGGTTCCATGACATAGAAATATTTCCATGAAATAAAAATGTTCCTGAGCTTTTTAGAACTGACAACTGCTTATTGTGTTTAGATGTGGGAGGTTATAGTGAAGTAACCCCAGGATAGAACTGTCTTTATTGTGGGGCATGATTAATCAGACAAGTTTATTCCAATGACATTAATCATTCAAGTTTTGTAACTGACTTGACTTGTTCTGATTCCATGGATCCTGCATTAGTTTTTGAGGGCTGTATTAACAAAGACCACAGACTGGGTGGTTAAACAACAGAAATTTACTTCCTTATAGTTCCGGAGGCTGCAAGTCCAAGATTAAGGTGTTGGCAGGACTGGTTTCATTTTCAGGCCTCTCCCCATGGCTTGCCATTTTCTCCCTTTTTCTTCACATGGTTGTCCCTCTGTGCCTGACTGTATCCTAATCTCCTTGTAAGGACACGAGTCATACTGGATTAGGGCTCAACCATATGACCTCACTTTACCTTAGTTACCTCTTTAAAGGCCCTATCTCCAAATACAATCACATTCTGAGGAAGTGGTCGGGGGTTAGGATTTTGAAATACGAATTTTGGAGGGACACAACTCAGGCTATAACAGATCCCGATATCCTCTGGATTATAATTTGAATTCTTACACACAACAGATTCAAGAATAGAATATATTTAGTTAAGGCAATAATGGTATTCTTGCCTATAGGACATTGATATTTCTCATGGTAGCGACAGATTACTATTCTAATTTAATCTATCACCATGCATTTGATCAAAGTGAATCGGTCCCTGCGGGATGTGTCCACTTGAAGGGGTTTCAACAAATCTGGATTTTAAGCCTGCAGGCTCCTATGCCTGACTTTGTCAAAATCATCATTTATTCCATGTTTCACTTTCCATTTGAAGAATCGACTGCCAAAAGTACCGTGCTAGCCTAGGTTGCCCCAGTCTGCCATAAACAAACAACAACCAATATTCATTCACCTGCTGCCACTTTACAGGCGAGTGCTATCTTTGGGAGGCCGAAGTAAGGAAAAAATGGAAGTGAAGCAGTAGAGAAGGGGACATAAATATAGGTGTTACTGAGCTGGTTGTCACTTTAGAACAAGAGCAGTTAACTGCTCGATCTTTTAGGATATTTTCATGAAGGTCTTATGAATTATTGCACTTTAGAATAGCCCATCTGGGTGGAAGGGAGTGTTTATCAACTAGCTACATCTTGTGCTGCATCTCTTTGGTTAAAATTCACTCCTTAAATAGAGTTGCTAGATTTAGAGAAAAAAAAAAAACACCAAAAAACAAAAAAAAACCCATACTTACAATAAAAATTTATTTGTTGTTTGTCTCCAATTCAAATTTAACTGAGAGTCTTGTATTTTACCTGGTAATCCTACTGTCAGGACATTAGCACCTATGCATTTCCAGGCAGCAGCTGCAGAAGCCAGAGCCTCCACACATCCTACGTACAGGCACAGAAGTGGGTTTCTCCTAGTCAGTGTTGCAGTGCACAGAACTCCTCAGCATATAGCAACGTGGTGTCGGTACTGGCAGCGGTAGCAGCAGCAGCAGCAGCAGCAGCAGCGACTCCTCTCTAGGACTACAGGGCAGCCCTAGGGACTGGCAGGGAGGGAAGGCTAGAGGTGGAGGCAGTGATGGGGAGGCTGTGAGGAAGAGGCAGGAGGAAGTAGGCATGGCTGCATGGATGTGGGGTAATAAAAAACATAACTTTCTGTAAAAATGAGTCAGGATTCATTATACTATCTCTTTAATACCTACCATAGACCATATTGTACTAGACACTGGGGATTTAGTACTGAATAAGACAAAATTCCTGCTATCAGGGAGCTTACAGAATAACTTGAATATTACTGAGTCCTGATTTAAAGATGCTTAATGAATACTAGTGAAATGAAATAATTTTAAGGATACCGACTCATTAAATGGAGGTTTTTCTAAATGACTACTTTGGTAAAAACAGACAAACAAAACCCCTCTGAAACAAGACTATCACATGTATTGCCTTCTGGATGCTTCTAAAAAGAAATACTCTGAATAGTATTAGTTGGCCTCCATCGAATATTGGAGTTAGTATTCAGTAAGAAAAAAATCCATTTGTAGACAACATTTCACAAGAGAAGTTAAAACATTAAATAGTACTTTTTATTTAAATGTTTATAAGGCAGATCTATTAGAATGATATAAAACCATGGCATATAATAGCGGCATTTTGGAGATTACAGAGTTTTAGTAAATTTCAATTACACAGTTACAAAGAAGACAATATATTCCAAGCAGATACAAAATATCTAATGAAGAATCAAGGCAAGAAAATCAGTATAATTAATTAACAATGGCAAATCAGCTGTGCATTATCCTTTAAAAGCTTTTAAACGTAAGAATTATTGCAGCCTATTTTATTCAATCAGTGTTAAATGGTATGACAAAGAACTGAAGGCCAGACAGGATTAGTTTTGACTTCATCTCACCGGCCAGTACTCAGTCACTTGTACACCTAATCGCAAGGGCAGTTGAGGAATATGATGGGCAGCAGCTTTTAAAGAAGTAGGGTAGATAGACATTGGGAGACAACTTCCAGTCTATTCAGGCTGGATATCTGCAAGCTATCTTTAAAGAAAATCTCCAGAAAATACTTCCTTAAAGTTGACAATTTGGAGATCACACAAAAGTATCTGCTTTTGTGATTTAATTTAACTCGTCTAGCCACTGGGAGGATACACACAGTATGCCTAAATTTTAGAGAAATGCACAATGGAAAGTCAATGATTTGGGAAGTTAAAAAAAAAGAAAACAACAAAGTATATATGTGTGTTAGGCTGAACGAAACAGTTTTCAGTACCATATGAACAGAATCTCTGGAGGTTAAGCACTTTATAATTTCTTCACACTAAAAAAAAAACTTCAAAGAACCTATTCATTATTGTAACATTCACTGCTTAAAGGTAAAAACAGATTGCGCTTCCACTAAAATTATTCCAGTTTCACTTAAAGCTAATTATATATGCTGAATATATATCAGAATTTGTTTTACTGGCTGAAGGACGATTGAGGGTGGAACATTTCATTTTCATGATGACACATCACAAATATAAATCTCAACACTGGACTGAGGTGTGTTATACTATGTGTGTACTACTTTAGGTCATGAATTTACAAAATAATTTCAACAACATTTTAGGCTGTTTACTTATTTCAAAACAAGGACTTTATAGACTGACACAGGTGTTATATAATTAAGTTCAGTGTTCACAGTATTCCTAAAGAAATATTTATGAATTACATTTATGGTACTTTATTTAAAATATCACATAAGAAACTTTAAATTTCATAAATCTCTTTTTTGGGGGAAAACTCTCTGTACAGAATTTATTATGAAATAGCTTAATGGCAAATGGTAATTAAAAAGAATTACAGTTTTATCATATTACATAAGACATAAATACAAAAATTAGATATGATGTATTCTTGAAGCCCTTTTACACAAATGATTTCCAGAATTTGACTGTAATGTAAGTATGAATATACCTTAAGTTACTATTAGCAAATTAATTTTGAAAGTAAAATTCCTTAATCAAGTCAAAGTTATGTTGATTTACAAGAAATTAATCAGGTAGTTTAACACTAGCGCTCATTGGCCAACCCTGTATGTTGCACAAAATAATTATCTCTGATAAATACCTATAAATATAATTTATTCATACTTTCAAATATTTTAAAATTTAAATAAAAATCTCACATGTAGACAATCTGGGATAAATTTCCATGTATATTTTGAAAAATAATGTAAGCATGAATATATTCATATTTAAATGTGATTTTAAATATTCTTAAGAGAGGAGACATATGAAATCTGTACACAAAAGTTAAGTAGCATGATACAGCTCATGGTTATTTTCCTCATAGGAAAAAAAATTAATTGGTCTTTTTTGCATAGGATTAAGACTGGGTATATTTTCTACATTCTTATATTTTTCTCAGGGGCACTTCTCAAAACACAGATCAGGAAACAGATCTCCATTGCTTTAAACTTTGCATCACGACTTTCTCACATCTAGTGACAGCAGAATTCAGTCCTACTTCTGAGGCCAGAAGAATGATTTGAAAAAATAATAATTATGAAAAATAACAATTAAGAAAAATAATCACATGAGAAATAAAGCAATTAAAAGTCAATTAATAGTTTTGCATTTTAGAAAGGCTTTTAAATATTTAGAGTTATAATGAATATATTACAGTTTTTCTAAAACTTCAAAATTATTCCATTTTTGTAGTACTGAAAAGATGTTGCCATTTGAAACATCAGTTGCATCTTTTATACATTTTCGTAAAATTTTGTTTTTTCATATTTTCAAAGGCCCCATTTATCTGTAATAATGATAATTTTATTTATATTATTAGCTACTTGATATACACATGCAACAATATATACTTAACAGTCATCTAACTTTTAGAAGTATATCATTATATTTTCACCTTAAATGGCTAAAGCAGGGTCTTAAGAAAGTGAAATTTAAGGAACAATAAAATATTGAAAATATGCTGTTATTTTCACTAGTCCACTATGATAGTATGCTGGTGTATTTAACCTTAAAAATTATCCTCACCCAACTGAAATCCTACCAAGAACTAACAAGTGATTACCAAGAGGGGAGAAATATAATTAAAATAAAGAAAATGGAGAGCTCAATTAGAAAGTACAAGATACTAAAACTCACCAAGAAGACAACATCAGAGAATCATGAGTGATTTACCAAACCAACAGTGCAGTAGTAGGAAAAGAGCCATTGGTGGGAAAGGTAGCCTCCACTAAATAAAAGTCCTTTTATTTTTGGCAGCTGGATTCAGCAGTACCTCAGTGGGTAAGTTTAGAAATGTTTAGGAAGAGGAATGCATGTAATTGTATCTTGTCTGGAACTTTTGTATTTTAATAAGGAACCGGCAAATGGAGGGGGGAAATGTAGGGCACTTTAAAGTTTGAACGAAACGCAATTTAAATGTGAGATTCCAATACCCGAAAAATTTTATGAATAATCAGTATGATTATATGTCTCTGGAGTAGATTTATAATCAACCACTTATCTAATATCCTTCATGCTTGTAAACTGCTCTCGAGTAAATGGTTGTACAGGCTGGAGGACTTCTCAAGAAGAGACAAGGAGATAACCAGCTCTACAGAGATTTTTTTTAAAGATTCTGTAGGACCTCAGCAGTTCATTAACACTGCTGTGTCCTCTTTCTGCTTGAGTCTGTCACTGCATAGGGAGGCTTATGGACTGCTATGGGCCTCCAGGCTTATGTCCCAGGCCAGACCAGGGTAAGCTGCTAGGGATTGCCCCACAAGCAATAATACATCTATGATTGTAATATTTTCATACACCTTTTTGATACATACAATGCACTCTAAAGAATGTCAATGCCTTTATACAAAAGAGGAAGAAGCATCTATTAATAGATTGGCATCATGAACCTAAAGCACAGAAATGGAGCAGGAGCTGTGTTGCCTACTAGTTAAAATCATGGCTTCTACCTGGACTTGAATACTCACTCTGCCACTTATTAATTGTGTGACCTTGATCAAATTACTTAGCCTTTCTATCCTTCAGTTCCTCATATGTAAAATGGCGATAATAACTACCTATCAAATAAAGTGCTTAGATCCATGCCTGGCACGTTATAATCTCTCAATGAACATCAGTAAAATCCCATACCATAGAGAGCAGTCACTGTCTAAGGTGTAACAACATAGATCAGCTGACAAACAACTACTTGTGTGTAACTTGATACCTTAACTCCGGCTAGGAATAATTATACGATTCCCAGGATTGGTACTATATTAGAGATAGCAGTTTTGGAGGCCAAATATTACTGCGTCCTCTCCCTCATCAATATATTAATATGAAAATGAAACTGCTCTGTAATGTGATAAAAAATAAAATATTTCATGAGGTATGCATTAATCAGTATGTATTTCATGTCGCCAATGTATTTTAAATATAATTTCCCATTTGTCTTTTTAATTTGTGTTTGTTCACATAATCACCTTCATACAATTAATTATATTCTTCAAATCCTATCTTATATGAGAGAAATATAGGAATGTTACCATGCACCCTTACCTAGATGCTAATGTAATATGTCCTTTCTTAAAAATAATGTATGATTATGCATTTCTATTTCTTAACTTGGATAGTAATTAAAACCTTACTTAAGTTTCAGAAAAAAAAAGTATATCCATTGAATTATTTTAAAAGCTTAAAATTCTGCTGGTTTGCAAATTGTTTTTAACATTATGCTATATCTATATTATTGACTATAAATATTTTTGCCTGCTTATGAAATGTAGTTATTCAATATTGTTATGGTTGTGCAAAACAAAACATGCCTAAATTTCAACAGTATGTTGACTATAAAAATCATATTGTTAAAACATGACATTTGTGAAAATTAACTTGAAGAATATTTTATCACTAATTCAAGCTGAAATTTCATTTAACAAGTTTCAACCCACAGTAATTTGACAGCACATTTGCAATTGAACACAGAGGAAGTCATAAAAATAATGGCATGAGTAGAACTTTATATGGCATCTGTGAGCACCATTTATCATCACATTACTGTGACCCTCTCTGGGGAGAGATTAGGAATTGTTCTTCCAATACCTTCTTCAAGAAATTGGCTCCTTTCCCAGCCTTTTTTAATTCGTTTTAGCTTTCGGCTTATACACGGAAGGAGTAAAATGACCTTACCCAGAATTACTATTGAGGGCAAAACAAGAGCAAGAACAAAGTTTGGTGGTGTATAAAATCTGTAGTACTCTTCTTCAAAAGCTCGTTTCCATCCATAAATTAAAACATGGAAAGTAGTTATGAGCAGAGCGACATATCCAAGCGTAGACTTGGGGCAGGGGAGGAAGAAAAAGAGACAAATGATCCAAAATCATAAGTTAACTCATCCAGACATACTATGTTTTTTTTTTTTACTGAGCACTCATTCATTAGTCACCATGTTTTTATTTTGATAAAACTGTTTTGTCTTAAATTATCAAGCTGCTCTTTGTCCTCTACTGAATTACACAATTTTTGACATTTTCATAGATACATGTATATTTATTTATTTATATACATATTTTATACAAATAAGGCCATATTGCCTACAGTTTAGCATTCTGATTATTGCATTTGTTATATCAAGAAAGACATTTGCACCCCATGTTAACTGCAGCACTAATCACAATAGCCAAGATATGGAATCAACCTAGGTGTTCAACAACGGATGGATGGATAGAGAAAATGTGGTGTATATAGATAATGGAATACTATTCAGCCATAAAAAAGAATAAAATCATGTCATTTGAGGCAACATCGATGGAACTAGAGAACATTATGTTAAATGAAATAAGCCAGGAACAGAAAGTTAAACACTACATGTTCTTATTTGTATGTGGAAGCTAAAAAAAGTTGATCTCATAGAAGCAAAAAGTAGAATGCAGGATTCTAAAGGCCAGGAAGGGTATGGGGAAGGGAGAATTAGGAGAGATTTGTTAAAGGATACAAAATTAGAGCTAGATAAGAGGAATAAGTTCTAGCATTCCATAGCACTGTAGGGTGGCTATAGTCAACAATAATATATTATATACTTTAAAATAACTAAAAGGAGGATATTGAATGTTCCCAATACAAGGAAATGATAAATGTTTGAGATGACAGATATGCTAGTTACTCTGATATGATGATTAAACATATATTAAAACATCCCTACGTACCCCATAAATATATACAAATATGTCAAATAAAAAAGAATATTTTCCTCATGTCATTAAATATGAAAATGACATTACTACTTTATAATATTCTATTGAATGGATGTGCATAATTTATTGAACCACTCCTTTTTGTTGATAATTTACTCTATTTCCAACTTCCCTCAACTACAAATGTCACATTAGGCCCTTCTCTATATTTTGGTTTATTTCCTTAGGACTGATTTCTAATAGGATTATTGGTTAAAACATCTAGCTTTTCCTTAAGGGTGTTGATACAGACTGCTAAACTCTTCTTTTTTTCATTTGAATAAATTTAAGGGGTACAAGTGTAGTTTTGTTCCATGGATATACTGCACAGTGGTGAAGTCTGGGCTTTTAGTGTAACCGTCACCTGAATAGTGTACATTGTACCCATTAAGTAATTTCTCATCCCTTAGCCCCCTCCCACCTTCCCAAGTCTCCAGTGACTATTTTTCCACACTCTTGTCCATTTGTGCACATTATTTAGCTCCCAGTTATAAGTGAGAACATGAGGTATTGGACTGTTTTTGAGTTGTTTCACTTAAGATAATGATCTCCAGTTCCATCCATCCATGTAGCTGCAAGTAAGCTCTTCTTTATAAAGATTATCCATATTCCCACCAGTTGTGTATTAAAAACAAAAAGTATGTATATGTGTGTGTGTGTATACACATACATATAAACACAGTCATGTGCTACATAATGACATTTTGGTCAACATCAGACAGCATTATGCAACGGTGGTTGATAGGATTATAATACTATGTTTTTACTGTACATGTTCTATGTTTAGATATGTTTAGATACACAAATATTTACCATTGTGTTACAATTGCTGGCAATATTCGGGACAGTAACATGTTGTACAGGTTTGAGCCTAGGAGCAATTAGGCTGTGGTTTGTGTAAGTACACTCTATGATGTTCACACGAAGAAATCACCTAACAATGTATTTCTCAGAATGTATCCCCATTGTTAAGTGAGGCATGACCCTATATACATAAATATATATATGATAAAATTAAATGCAGAAGAGCATTATCATGGACATACATATATACACACATATACACACTAGTTAATAGGTAAATATGAAAAATCCTATAATATTAATATGTAATATAAATAGCAATTCAAACATATGGCTTTACTGACCATATTAAATGGGATTATTAAGAGTACTTCAGTTAGGTAGTTTACAGGTTAAATTCTAAAAGGTCAGCATTCTTTCATTCTCTAAAGTTTAACATTGCTTACTTTGATAAATGGTCTGTCACACAAAAATAATATTACATCAGTAAAATGATGTAATGTATAACTTCACTGAGAAAATATCAACTCTTTAGCAGGCAAAATGTTTGCAATTACTCATCTAAACTTATAATAATAATTTGCACCTCTCTAGAACCTTTTATCAGAGGGCCTTCTATTTCTTTTTAGGTGTGTTTAAACTAGCTATTGGGAAAGTATTCACATTCCCATTTCTTCAAAAAGGGAAAATGAATTTAGACAAGGGTTATGTCCTTAATTTGAACGTTTACATGACTTAATAAAACAAAAAAAAGCCACAAGCAAATAGGCAAAGAAATGAAACAAAACTTAATATATGACCAAAGTAGTACTAATCTGTGGAAAGATGCACTAATCTGTGTATCGTGCTATAAACTATTTGGATACAACCAATAAAGATTTTGTGAAGATATAGATAGGGTCTAAGTTTGAGTTGTATAGTTTTAAAATATGCAAACTTACTATTTAGTTATTATTGGAGGTGAATGTTTAACTTGTTAAACTTGCTTTGAAATCCCTTTACACTTACATACATTAGTATAAGACAGATATAATATTCTAACAAGATTAGAAAACATTAGAATATACTTATATACATTAGTATAAGACAGATACATATTCTAACAAGATTCATCAGGCTTGTTGCTTGTCATAATCCATTAACCTAGTTACCTAGTTTGCCAGTACTTGTGTTTGTGTGCGTGTGTATACACGCACATTTCTTTAAAATATTCAGACTGACCTCCCCACTTGAATTCAAATTAACGAGATTTTTCTGCACAGATCAAAATGACTCAAAACCTAAAATAATTTTTCATTCATTTGGCTAACAATAAATTGTCTTTTGACATTAAATTTGATCTAAGCTCACTCCTCTCCCACTTTCATTTTTTTCTTTTAAAAATAATCTTCATCCTTAATCCAGCAGGCAGTGCTATCAAAGCCTTCTAGTACAATCATGTACTGGTCTTTCACTTGCTACCAGGGTAGTCCTAAGCTGGCCTCCAAGAATGGTTTCCTAGATGCATAAACACAACCCCGCTAGGCACTCTTTTTATAAGGAGCATATTTAAGATTCAACTATACTTAACAATGAAGTTCTATGCTGCCAAATCCCTCACCAAACTAAACCCAACATACCTGAATAAAACTGAATTCTCTCCAGTTTAATGCATTGTTCACTGAAGGGATGGAAGTGACTGCCAGGAGGGACAGCAGGCCAAGGCTCATTATGCCAAAGGAGATATACATTTCAATTCTCCAAACTTCTTCCTCATTCCAAGAGTTTTCTATATTTGCATGAATCTAACAAGAAAGCAAATATGAATTTCCTTTATTTGGCAGAATATGAACTGACTCGGCACAGAGATTACTCTTGGCATAAGATGACCCAGGTCATATATGGACATATTTAAGTTGTATTAATTCAATTTAACTAACTATTACAGAGAAACTATTACTGGATGGTACTGTTCCAGGTATAAGGAAAAATGAAGGGAGAGTTAAACAAAAAGAAGACTAAAACTTTCTCCTTCCTTGCATATGTACGAGCAGAGGGGAAAACCTATGTCATCACGTTGATAATGCATCATCATTACAGGGGCTCTGGAGTCCAAGATCATTAAACGTTGAGCAGGGGGTTCCAGGGTGACACAAAAGAAGTTATTGGCAGTTAGACTTAGTTTTGAGGTACTTTTACAAGCTGGTTTAAACTTGGTTGGGTATTTGGGGTACATTCTGGCCTTAGTTCAACTTAGATCCAGGGAGGGAATTTCTAAACTACTTCTGTATCTTTCTCCCTCACATGAATAATATATGTGTTGATTTTTCTCTTTCTTCTACCTTCTGTTCCTAGAAAGCTGTGATTTCCCTGACTATAAAGCCCTATGGAGCTCAAATATTTAACCACTTCAATTGCCTCATTAATATACTTTTCCAACTGTCTAACTGCCTCATTCACAAATAGCATTTTTCTAAATGTCTTTTCCTTACATTGATAATGCATATAATATAATCAAGTCAGATAATTAACTCTGAATTTATGGTATTTTACACACAAACAATATTAGAGTATAAATCAAGGGTTAGACTCAGCTTAGTTTTGTTGGTTTTATTTTGTTGGGTTTTTTGTGTTTAGTTTTTTTAGAGACAGGGTCTCGCTATGTTGTCTAGGTTGGTCTTGAACTCCTGGGCTTAAGTGATCCTCCTGCCTCAGCTTCCCAAGTAGCTGGGACTATAGGCACATGCCTGGCTCAGCTGAAGTTTTGATTTAAGTAAATATCTATTCATGGAAAACAGATTCTAACTTAACACCAGCTTAACTTTGTCCAGTTCCAGTTTACAAAACAGTTGAAATTTTTAAAAAGTTACTTCTTAGTTATTAGTTCCCTGAAGCAATCGTACCAACATTCTAAAAGAGGCCACAGAGCTCCTCTCTTGAAAAAGGTATCATCTTCTTGTTCGATGTCCATACAACAATACAGAATAACATTGTGCCCCGGGGACTATGACCCGGATCTACCTGCCCTCCCTGTCCATTCATTCATCCCACAAATATGCTGTCTGAGTGTCTACTACGTCCAGGCACAGTTGTGGGCTTTGGGCATGTATCAGTGAACAACACGGACAAAGATCCCTCCTCTCGTGAACTTACGTTCTGATGGGAGAAGGAAGATAACAGTAAATGTATTAAACAAAGAAAACATCCAGTGTGTTAGAAGATGGTAAGTGCTATTGAAAAAAGAAAAAAGTAGAGCAGGGTAAGTCGGAGGGACTGAGAGTCCTGGGGTTGGGTTGGAGGCTGGTGGCAGCATTTAAAATGGTGTCCAACATAGGCCTCACTTGAAAGGTGAGATCTGAGCAAATGATTGTAAGGAGGTGGGGGAGCTGGTTGGCCAACTACGAAAGCCTTTCTGTCCAGTTAGGAGGAGTAGTATTTTTAGAAAGCAAATGGCTTAAAGGACATCAAACTATTAATTTCTTAAAAATTATTTGAGGTTTTATTGTTGAAACAAGCTTAAGTACTAGATGCTACATACTTGGACCACAATGCCTTGGCTCCTTATAAAATGCAAATGCTTTTACACATTTGTTTTGGTGCAATGTCCTTGGCTTTCATTGAGAAATGCTACACCACCAGCTTCAGTGAAACCCCTTATATTACATTTGCAGAATGGAAATTATCGAGGAAAATCATAGTCTACCTCATCATCATTCCCCTTCCATGAAACTCTTTCTGAGATTTTTTGTGAAGTGCTAAGTAGTAGAAAAGCTTCACCTGAGGATATAGAATCTTTTCTGCTTTTTGATAACAACAGCCTTTTAACAGTCTCTCCTTTCTCATTGTATCAGAAATCTCAAAGCCAAAGAAGCAGCAATGTAGACATTCTTAGCCAGCAGAGGTGTAATCTACTTTTTTTCCTGATCTTGACTTCCTATTTTGTTTCATATTTTCACTGGCTCTAATTTTATTGTGTGTGTGTGTGTGTGTGTGTGTGTGTGTGTGTGTATATATATATATATATATATATATATATACATATTTTTTTTTTTTTAAGAGTCAGAGTCTCACTTTGTCACCTAGGCTAGAGTGCAGTGGTGCAATCAAACTCAAACTCCTGGGCTCAAGTGATCCTCCTGCCTCACCCTCTTGAGTAGCTAGGAACGCAGGTGCACACCATCACACCTGGCTAATTTTTATAAAAAATTTTTTTGTAGAGACAGGATCTCACTATGTTGCTCAGGCTGATCTCAAACTCCTACCCTCAACTGATCCTCCCACCTCAGCCTCCCAAAGTGCTGGGATTACAGGCGTGAGCCACCATGCTCTGATCTACTGTATATATTTACTGAAAGTTGCCTCATCATCTTTTGGAGCATGTTCAATTATAAAACATTAAAATAATTAATTCTTCAATGCTGAAAGCAATCATTGCAATTGTAACATTAAAAAGGGGGGGGGAAACTTCAATCCTCCACTTCTCTGCTTTTATTCTGCAAAGAAGGGGATGATAGCAGTTTTTACCCTAAATAATTTTGAATCATCCACACAATTCTTATGCAAAAAAATTATTTATAGAACAATAATTCCCCTTCCCTAAAATACCAAAAGTAAATTTCCATTATGAGGTATGTAAAATTTTATGTTTTACAATTTATACCAATAAAATATTAAGATAAATAAGAAGCCGGCGTTCAGTACCTGCTGATAAGCCATGTTGAGAAACAAGTATCTCTCTGACCTCCTCATTGGTAAGCAGAGGCTGTAGGCAACATGGACCACAGCGAAGAAAAAACTTAGTAATCCGAGCTGTTTTCTACACTGTAACCAGGTCTCCAACCAAGGTGGAAATCTCCTATACTTGGTGCCGTAATAAAGCTGATAAGCAGCTGCCAGGAGACCTGCTAGGTACACCAGGGACAGCAAAGTAATAGCAACTATAGGCAAGGTTTTGTTCACAATTTCAATAGGAATCTTGTAAAAGTCACTCTGCTGGTTTCTTGCATAGGGATGTATCACATCCCTGACAAAGGAATAAAGGAAGAAAAACGTGGCCAAGCTTATGGCTACGACTACTGGCCCTCTCCAGAGAGTAAATAATCGTAGGGGTAAATTTTCAATATCCCTGGCTGATGATAAGGATCCCAAGTCAATGGGAATGAAATTCAACTGACGGGCAAGTTCAATAACCTGTTGTCGAGCTTGAATATTGTTGCTGCATATATAAACCTGTGGAAAAAAGAAAAAGACTCATCATTACTACTGTTATTTATAAAAATGGTGTAACAATCGCATGCTCCATTTAATCTATGGAGCGTCACTTGTGATGGCCTTGAATGATGCAAATGACTAGAGTTAAGGAGATAAAGCATTTATTAATTTATTAACTTATTATTAATAGATTTTAAAATAGTGTCATAAAAACAAGTCCTTGCCACCTGTGATAACATGAAAGTAAAATGCAGGAAAATCTAGCTTCAACTTGGGATTCTCAGAGTGGAGTCCTCAGGGAAAGGGAGGCAGGTGGAAAGAAAGGTGGCCACGTGGTTCAGTAGCAGCCGACAGGTAAGTCTCCTCTCCACGGGTCCAAATGGAGTTTGAGCTGTGGGCCATGCCCCTGGCCCCTTTCAGCTCTCTAACTTCCACAGGGGGCAGGATGGGACTGGCTCTCCCTGCCTTCATGGACAATACTTAGTTCTAGGACTGTAGTCATTCTGCCCAGTAGTGTGATTGCAAGCACTGCTGTTTATAGTTATTCAGCAAGAGCGAGGATGGTGGCATTTGCAATTCAAAACCTCTAAAGTATGTCATGATGCTGTACTATTCATAAAAATCTTTAGGCTCAAAAGCTAATACACTAAGTATCTCTGAAAACCCATGGATAATCTCAGGTATATTATTTCATTGGTCAATATATGAAATCCTTTCATTTTTAAATGATGACATATCTGACAAGTAAAAAAATGACATTATAAGGCTTGTAAGTTAATTTAAATAGAAAAGCAACTGTCATTTTCTAAGACTAAGATATTACTTTTCTAGGAACTCTAATGATGTGATGGGTGTGGGTTAAGGTGGTCTTGCAAACTACCAAAACCATATAGTTGAAAATTCAACAAGTATTTATTGAGCACCAAGTTTATAGCTGGAATGAGCTATTGTTACTAACCAGGGCTAGAAAAATATTGCTATAAAGTCTCCACACAATGTTTGGGGAAAACAAGTTCCTAAATATATCCCTGAAGGTGTTTGTATAAGGGCTCTGAAACAGACCACACTGAAATATTTGCATGCTAAACCTATTTACATAATGGTGACAATATAGAGCTCTTTAGATTATCAATTTTAGATAAGATTAGCCAGATGAATGACAAATCCTATACTATTATACAAACATTCATGAACTTATAAAATAAGGGTCCTTTTATACCAAAAAAATAAGGAAAAGACTTCTAAATTATTTATCACAGTTGTGACAATGGTGGAGTAAACTTGTTTTGTACTCCTTTGGAAAAAATTTCTATTAAGTTATAAAATTTTCTAACAAACCTAAAAGTATAGCTCAAACATTCAAAATAAGGGCACAAGCACTCTGAAATACAAAGGAAGCTATTTCTGTACCTCATTTTGAATTTAATCACTGTTCTAAAATTTTTTTCTGTTAAAAAATTAAAATTGTCACAAATGTGGGTAAAGGATTAAATTCAGGTTTGTCTCATAGGTCCTGGCTCTAGTTTGCTTTGGTCTATATCCATTGCTAAGCTTTGGTGGCTATGCAAAAAAAATTCAGAAATAGCCTGTAGGAAAGTATATATTCTTTTACTAGTCTTTAAATTAAAGACTTGAAAGTGAATGGTTATCATGACTCTGATATGCAGCACACAATGATACAATACTTAAATTTATTTTCTAAGGAATCTAATCAACTGTCTTTTTTTTTTTTTTTTTTTTTTTTAGAGACAGAGTCTTGCTCTGTCACCAAGGCTGGAGTGCAGAGGTGCAATCACAGCTCACTGTAGCTTCAAACTCCTGGGCTCAAGTGATCCTCCTGCCTCAGCCTCCCAAGTAGCTGGGACTAAAGGCACATGCCATCACAACTGGCTAATTTTTTGTTTTTATCTTTAGCGACAGGTTCTTGCTAAGTTGCCCAGCTGATCTTCAACTTCTGGCCTCAAGTGATTCTCCTGCCTCAGCCGCCCAAAGTGCTGGGATTACAGGCATGAGCCACTGCACTTGTCCTAATCAACTCTCTTTATCAATGAAAATAACTAAAGTATTTTATCTTTGTGCTTAAGTATAATGCAGAAGCACACTTTTAAAAGATTTTTAAGGTGTACTATTTTATGTGTTTACTAATAAAAGCTCTCATTCCACAAAGGCATTGACAAAGCTCCCCATCTTTCTTCTCCAATTTAACTAGATAAAATATTACCCATAAACTCATATGCCAAAGGAGAACCTAAGAAATCATGTCTTCCACTACTTTCTACACAGAGATTAAAATCTACACTTAAAATAAAACAAACTGTATGGTTTTAAAGTCTATGAATATTTAATCTATGTCAAGTCAAAAGGTCCTTCTAAAGCATTCTTCTTGAGGATCATATTAAACAGTATTTTATTCAGAGATGGAAGATTGTGTTACCGAACAGCTATAAGGAAGGAAAGAAGGGAAGAAGGAAGAAAGGGAAAGAGGGAAAATAATGACTCGTTTGTCATTGTTTCTTATTGTGAGGAAGACAGGAGAGACTCAATGCAGTATGTCACATTATTCATCAGCCAACTTAGCCTTTTCTTTACTTAACTTGTTTTGACAGAAAAGTTCAGGTTATTTCCCCAGCTTTCCACATGATTTTGGGAATAGAAGTGTACCCTCACAAGGTCACAACATTAATCTTCAGGTGCTCATACACAGTTTTCAAAATGATAATCGCTGGAAAATTTCAGAATTTGGTTTTTAAATATCCGATATTTGCTTAGCTGTTTAACTACAAAATACCAGATAAATAAGAATAAACTTTTAAAATACATACCTGCCGGCTGGCATCCTTAGGTCCTAACTGAAGTGCCCAAGCTGAGATAACATTAAATCCTTTGACGACCAAGGAATCCGGGAATAATGAAGCCAAATATTCAGCATTGGATTCTGGGTATTGGTTTACCCTCATGTTATTGCTCACATCGATCAGAATTTTACCCACTAGCAGATGTCTCAGGTCCCACAGGGAGGTGTAATGTTCTCTGTGTATAGCAACAAATATTATATTCGTTTTTGTTAGAGCATCTTCATGATGGGTGACATCTACCACATGAGGAAAAAATTCAGAAGCAAATTTAGGATTTCTACTTCCTATGACTACATGATAGCCACATCTAATAAGTCGAATGGTTAAGGATTTTGCAAAATCCCCACTTCCAATTACACCTACAGTGACCTTCCTTGCATCTTTGATACCATTTATGCCATTGGGCAAAAAAGTTTCACAAAGGCTCTTAGGGCTTCCCATCATAGAGATCGATTCCATGATATGGACTCTTCCGAGATCACCAGGAATATCCTAGGGGAAAGAAAATAAAGTATTCATCAAGTACCTATTATCCAACATTAAAACACTTCTAGACATTATAATAATATCCTGCATTTCTAAAGGTTAAATATCTTGGCACACTATATAACATAGAACACAGCAAGATGCAATTTGTAAGCTAAGAAAGTATCTCTACTCTGGTTTCTCTTCAGATGGTATAAATCTTTCACCTTTTAAAAAAGCATCTCTCAATAGGAAAATTAACTGTCACAAAAGTGATGAGCTAAAGTGGGGCTTCTCAAATTTTAATGTGCACACAAGTCACCTGGGAATCTTGTTAATATATAGATTCTGATTAAGTAGGTCTAGAGGGAGGCCCAAGATTCTGCATTTCTAACAACTGTAATGCCCATGTTGCTGATCTACAGACCCCTCTTTGAGTTGTAAAGCGCTAGAGCACAAAAGGAAAGAGACTGAAGTTTTCACCTATAACTTTTTTTAAAAACACACTTTTAATAAGTTTGATTACTCAGCTTCTCACCAGGTCAGAGGCAGCCAATTAGAAATGCCACTGGAGGAAAAGAGGACTGCGATACAAAGTGATAGCTCATAAATCAACAGAAGACAGAAAAACCATTAAAAAAAAAGCCATTTAAAACAAAACTGTCTAGATAAGTCATTTGGGGTGGAGTCTGTAAACTGTCCAAGACTTCTTGGTAACTAGTGACTTTATCATTAAATGAAAGTAAGATATATCAGCTAATAAAAAATGAACCCTGAATGACACTTAATATTTTAAGAAAAAGAGGCATCAAAAAATAATAAAGGATTAATGAAATACCATAGACTTTTATCATTCACCCTACATCTTATAACTTATTGAGAAAGATAGTTTCTTTATGGAAAACGAGTTAGTAATGTGTTTATGGTCTTAAATTACACAATACTCATGAAATCCTTTTCCTCCCTTTTTATTCATTGGCTGCATAGGCTGTGACGCAGTTACCCTTCCTGGAAAAATTTGTCAAGTTGTTTTTTATTTAAGAGACTAATGTCTGAAATGTTATGTTTGTAATAACTTGCTCAACAATACAAATAAGATTGCCATGAATTAATGTCACTGTTGTGCCTGAATGAAAAATACTCTTGCATTCTATCTTAATTGCATAATTTCTTTTATGCTAATAATAGCAGATGTGAATCACTTCAGAGGATTTAATGGATTTTCCAGGCACAGGTGGAATGTTTCAAAAAACATTCTGGGAAGGTTTTTACTAAATGAAATTTAAAGTTACTGGAGCCAGAAAAATTAAACTTTTTACCCTGGAAGTGGGATACATTCAATGACTCCAAATACATTAGTCAATTAAGCTTTAGAAGGACAATAATAATAGTAATATTACCTAATACTTAAATAGCACATATTACGTTTCAGCTATCTTGTGCTTTACACATATTAACTGATTGAATCCCCACAACCACCCTATGAGATAGATAGGTGCTAATGTTGTCTTGCTTATTTTATACATGAGGAAATAGACATGCAGAAGATAACTAATTTGTCCGAAGTCATAAGACAGAAGGTGGGGGAGCCAGGATTAGAACTCAGGCAGTCCAGCTAAGGTATGTGCCATTTGGGTGCATGTAAGGAATTTAAGAAAGGGGCTTTTTGGGGGGGAGGGTTTATGGGGGTCAAGGTGGAAGAATTATGGTTGTGCTCATATTGGTATATTACTCTTTTTTCTTTGGTCATTTCATTGCTCCTCGGTATTACCCAGTAATCTTAATGTCTAAATTAGATCCTGGGAAAGGAGAAAATTTATTATTTTAAAATATATTACATGTTTCACTTCACATCTTTCAAGATAGAAGCAGTGGTAACTACCTGCTTATCCTTGAATGGTCTCATGCACCCGGAAGGGCAGGTAGGGGTCAGAGGCACTAGGCTAGTACAAAACTGTCAGCATCTTCTTGGAGATGTGGTTGGCTATGTTCGGAATCAGGAGCAGTCAAAGGAACCAGAAGTAATGAAATCGATTCTCGTTTCATTAAAAAATTAAGAGTGAAGTGACCAACTTACCTACCCCTAATCATATGCATTATCTAAGGGTGGAAAAGGTTACTAGACTCACACACTGAAATTCAAATTGATGTATTATAATCCTGAGTTCTTCTGAGTATATACTGTAGCATCTTCCAAAGTATATATAAGAATTGCAAAATCTTTAAATCTAACCATGATGACAATTAAGATCTTTTTGAACTCAAACAAAAACAATGTCAATTTTATGCTTATTTTACAAAGCCAGTTCAAACCCCTTCTGTAAATCATAATGTGAACAGAACCTAATAATCACCTATGGGTCCTTCATTATATGATGCATTTTATACATATAAATGGGTGACTCTGGTCTAACATGTTTGGGCTTTATTCACATAGTATTTATGATGGCAAGTTCTAACTGAACCCTTTAGTAGTGTGGCTGTGGCTATGAATTGAAGTTGGCCTAATAAATGAGACTCTTCATTGCATTTCTAAGGAATGTAAAAGCATCCATGAGAGAGAGAGAGAGAGAGAAAGATCTAAGAGATAGATTACTTGCTTATTGCCGAAGGCATATAATACCATACGCTTGTGTGCCATTTCATAGTTCATAGAATGCTTTCATATGTAATATTATCTTGTTTAATTCTCAAATGGCTATGGAGTATATATTATGCCCATCTTAAAGATGAGGAAACAGGCTTAGAGAACTTTAGTGATTTGCCTGACACAGCAGTTTGTAATGACACAACCAGAATTCAAATATACAAGTCTTCCAACCTATGCTCATTCTGAAACTGCAGTGCAAATATTATATGGGGAATCTTAACTCAAAACTGTTTAGCATCTCCAAATGTCATCTGTAACTATGCTTTCTAAAAACAATACTAACTTTAAATAGCTAAAATATGAATCTCAGTTTAGGATAGTTTTAGATAAATCCAAACTGTAATGCTTAGGAATTCTCACCATAAAATGATAAAATATGGTTGAAATAATTCCCATTTTTGGACCAAAACCAACAAAGATCTAAATTTGTTAATACTATAAAACTAAACATAATTGGTTGCTGTGTAATTCTTGAACAATCCTCGATAGAAACCCATATTGTTTTCTGGAGACTCTGTAGACACCACAAGGGTATGTACTGCTTATAGAGGGGAGGAAAGAAGAAAGAGTTAAGAATTGTGTCGTTATCCTGTTGGACTCACCTACACCCACACCTAAGAGCAACCCATCTCCCACAAGCTATGAGTAACTAGCTGGTGCGGAGACACTGGAGCAAAATCTTATTAACTTATAATTTTTTAATCTATTATTTTAGATCATTTGGTTAACAGCTGAGCTGAAGTTAACACTTGTGATATCCATGAAAAATAGAGTTATAAAAAAATGAATAATGTCAACATCTGAAGGAGGTTCAACTATTTACAAAAAAGAATACTAAAAACCTTACATTGCACATGTAAGGAATGATGCAAGTATAACCTAAAGACAGATCTGCCCTTCTGTGGCCTAACGTGAATTTACTTCGCCCACTGTGTGCTTTATCTCTTATGACAAAGGGCAAGAGAAGGTATGATGCTTACACTTAAGGAATATTGCCACTGTCTCTTCCTCTAATTAGGAAGAGAGAGGATGTACTTACAATACAGAATAGGAAAAAACCTCACATCAGCATACAATTAAAAACTAGACTATATGATCAGAGTATAGTCTAGAAACACAGAGAAGAAAATATCACATGGTGCTTGTTCCTTTATATCCAGTCATTCTTTAATGATTACAGAAGTAATAAAATTATATTTACAAAATAATCCCTAATTCACACAGAATTTCCTCAAATCAGTTTGTTGGCAGTGTACAAGTTCATTCTAGCTTAAAATTAGAAGGCCCCCAAATTATATTTGGTTTTCTTTGACCTTGCCTTAAAAGTGCTTAGGCCACAGTTCCCAAATAGCAATTAAAAAATATATGGAGAGAGTAGGGAGTTTTTCATAAAGTTATTTAACTTAAAGAATTGTCTTTTACTCTGAGAGTATGTCTTTCCTAACTTTGGTGGTCAAAATGTCCTTTTTTCATAAAATGATAGTGATAACGGTTGTTTGAGTTGGAAATCCTATATAGATCCTTTCTCTTATTTTTATTTTACTGGTATGTAAAATGTACAAGTCTGGGGACTACTGCTTTCATAGACATTAGGAAGCTCTCTATGTGAAAGAGCTCCTTCAGCCTGCTGCAGAGAAAACTTTTCAGGAGAGGGGAGGAAGGCACCTTGGAGCCAGCCCCCTGCACCTGGAGACATTTGCTTAATACTCATGGGGTAGGGGCACATTCTGGAGATGAAATGTCATATATCCCAATTGAATTTTCTGTAACTAGATGAGGATTTTTATTATCACAACCTTTAGGTTGCACTAAGATAATCCCCAGATTCTCTTGGTATTTAAATAAACAAATAAAACTCAACTATTTGTTTATATTTATGACAATAAAGAGTTTCTTTGGAGGAAAAAGTAGGGATTCTTTTTTGTTTTGCATTTAGGTTTTTTATTTTTTGGAAAGCCCTTTTTTTTTAAAGGACTTGCTTAAGTCCTTTAGAAAACTCCAAAAGCAAACTGCAATTCTGCTTGCAAATAAGAATATGATTTCTAACATGGAGGTTATCCCAGCGAGGTCCTGAACAAGCAGCATCAGCATCACCTGGGAACTTGTCAGAAATGTAAATTCTCAGGCCCTACCTCAGACCTCCTCAATCAGAGGTGAAGCCCAGCAATCTTTGTTTTAACAAGCCCTACATATGATTTGGATGCATGTTAAACAAAAAAGCTTTCTAGTTAAATCTAGGTTAGTCCAGAAATTTACTTAAATAATTTTTTTCCCAAGGATTTCAGTTAATAAAATTCTAGGATACTCTTCAAAAAGTTAAAACAAAAACATTCCCCCAATGCTTCCTCACCCATTTTTCTTCTATGTATGGGGCAGGGAAGAATGCTGTAACCATCCCTCTGCCTACCTTACAAGTGTAGCATGATATCTCAAGCACAACCACGTGCCCTGTGCACACCCAGGCTTTCATAACACTGTAAATTAACATGACCGGGAGGTATATCTAAAATGAAGCTGGGCATAGTATGTCATAAAATGGCTGAAATAATTTCCCCTTCTGATAACCTTGTTGCAGATGGTACTTTGAAATAAGAATAGCTATGTTTATTGACTAGCAAAGAGAAAATTTTCTGTGTTGCAGTAATTTACTTGTAAATAAACAGTCTGCTGTGAAAGACCTGGCACTCTAGCCTCTATGCGTATCCATTTCCCTAATTTCAGTGCCTTACCAGATAATAGTTTACACATGTCTGTGGTTACAAAGGCAACAATGCCCACCACCGAGTGCTATCAACTTTACAGATCTCTGCTGATTGACATCAGTTTAGGAATCAGTCCACAACCAAAGATCATGATGATATTCATCCATCCATTCACCCATCAATCCCCACCCATTCACCTATCCAACATCTAACCGAGCCCTACCCACCAGGCATTGGCTGGGTGTTGATGATTCAATGACACAAAACAGGCACTGGCTTCCTGGCTATCTACTTAATACGATGAATTATGAATGTTGAAGCATACACAGCAACTTAAAAAAAAAAACCTTATTGAGGTATAATTTACATATCATAAAATTCCATTTTAAGTATGCAAATTAAAGACTTTCAGTACATTTACAGAATCATGCAACCATCACCATAATCCAACTTTAGAACATTTTCATCAAGAGTAACTGTTGTTACTCAAATTTTAGGAAAACTGGCCAAGGGTAAACTCTTTTAAAAAAAATCCTACTTTACTGGAAGTCCTAGTCAGAACAATCAGGCAAGAGAAAGAAAGAAAGGGCATCCAAGCTGGAGAAGAGGAGGTCAAATTATCCTTGTTTGCTGACGATATGATCTTATATGTAGAAAACCCTAAAGACTCCTTCAAAAGACTCCTAGAATTGATAAATAAATTCAGTAAAATCTCATGTTACAAAATTAATGTACACAAATCAGTAGCATTTCTGTACACTAGTGACAGCCAACCTGAGAATCAAATCATGAGCTTGATACCATTTATAATAGCTACAAACAAAACAAATCAAACCTAGGAATGTATTTAACCAAGAAGCTGAAAGATCTCTACAAGAAGAACAACAAAACATTGATGAAAGAAATTGTCAATGACACAAACAAATGGAAAAACATCCCATGCTCATGGATTGGAAGAATCAACATTGTTAAAATATCAGTACTGCTCAAAATTATATACAGATTGAATGCAATTCCCATAAAAATACCAAATGTTATTTTTCACTGAATTACAAAAAACAAATTTCATATGGAATCAAAAAAGAGCCCAAATAGCCAAAGCAATCCTAAATAAAAAGAACAAATCTGGAAGCATCACATTTCCCAACTTCAAATTATACTATAAGGCTATAGTAACCAAAATAGCATGGTACTGCTATAAAAGTAGACAAATAGATCAATGGAACAGAATAGAGAACCCAGAAATAAAACTGTACACCTACAACCAACTGATCTTTAGCAAAGCAGACAAAAACATACACTGAGGAAAGGATGCCCTATTCCATAAATGCTGCTGGGAAAATTGGAGCATCACATGTGGAAGACTGAAACTGGATCCCTATCACTTATCATACACAAAAATTAACTCAAGAAGGATTAAAGACTTAAACGTAAGACCTGACACTATAAGCACTCTAGAAGAAAACTTATGAAAAACTCTTCTGGATATTGGCCTAGGCAAAGAATTTACAACTAAGACCCCAAAAGCAAACATAACAAAAATAAAAATAAATAAATGAGACTTAATTAAACTAAAAAGCTTCTGTACAGCAAAAGAAATAATCAACAGAGTAAACAAACAACTTACAGAAGGGGGGAAAATATTCACAAACTATACACCCAACAAAGGATTCATACCCAGAATCTACAAGGAACTCAAACAAATAAGCAAGAAAAAAAAACAAACAACCCCATTAAAAAGTAGGCAAAAGACATGAACAGATATTTTTCAAAAGAAGATATACAAATGGCTTACAAACATTTGAAAAAATGTTCAACATCACTAATCATCAAGGAAATGCAAATTAAAACCACAATGAGATACCATCTTACCCCTGTCAGAATGACCATTATTAAAAAGTCAAAAAACAATCGATGTTGGCACGAATGCAGTGCAAAGAAAATGCTTATACACTGTTGGTGGGAATGTAAATTAGCACAATCTCTATGAAAAACAGTATGGAGATTTCTCAAGGAACTAAAAGTAGATCTACCATTTGATCCAGTAATCCCACTACTGTATATCTATCCAAAGGAAAAGAAGTTATTTTATCAAAAGACACATGCACTCATATGTTTATTTCAGCACAATTCACAATTGAAAAGATGTGGAATCAACCTAAGTGCCATCAACTGATGAGTGGATAAGGAAAATGTGGTATACATATACCATGGAATACAAATGTGGTATACGTATACTACTCAACCATAAAAAAGAATGAAATAATGTCTTTCACAGCAACTTGGATGGTACTTAGAAGCCATAATTCCATAAATCTCAGGAATGGCAAAACAAATATCACATGTACTCATTTATAAGTGGGAGACAAACTATGGGTATACATGGTCATACAGAGTGGTATAATGGACTTTGAAGACGAAAGGGGAGGAGGTCGGGAGAGGAGTAAGGGATCAAAAATCGCTTATTTGGTACAATGTATACTAGTTGGGTGATGGGTACACTAAAAGCCCTGACTTCACCGCTATACAATTCATCCATGTATCAAAAAACCACTTGTACCCCCTAAATCTACTGAAATGAAAAAAAATGAAAAAAAAAATCCTACTTTAGCTGGGCACAGAGGCTCATGCCTGTAATTCCAGCACTTTAAAAGGCTGAGGCAGGAGGATCGCTTGAGGGCAAGAGTTTGAGACTAGCCTGGGTAACGTAGTGAGAACTTGTCTCTACCAAAAAAAAATTTAAAAATTATCTGAGCATGGTGGCATGTACCTGTAGTCCAGCTACTCAGGAGGCTGAGGTGGAGGATCCCTTGAGCCCAAGAGTTCAAGGCTACAGTGATGATCATGCCACTGCTCTCCAGTCTGGGCAACAGAGTGAAACCCTGTCTCAAAACAAAATAAAGCAAAAAAATCCTACTTCCCTCAATGTTCTGAAAACCCCACTGGCCAGAGAGAGTGTGACCTGAGTTTTGCTGACTTGGCTTGGCGCTATGTTATGATAGTGATGGAGGGTCCCCCCTCTAGCTGCACACTGTAATGACCTGGGGAACTTTAAAACACAGTGATCCCTGGTCACTGCCCCTCCCCCACCCAGTTTTTATTTAATTGGTCTGGGGTCCAGCCTGGGTATCAGAATTTTTTAAAAGATTATTAAGTATTTTAATATGCAGCCAAGATTGAGGACAACTCTACTAAAAGATTCAGGATTCAATCTAATACTTATTTTGGTATTTGTAGATAGCAGATGTGGTTTTTTTGGCCTTCATTTATGTCCATTTTTATATTGTTGTCTGTAATAATGAAAAATTATTAAATATACTAGCTAGAGAATAACAATTACCCTTGAACACAGGAGGCTGAAGAATATGCATGTGGTCCTTTCCCCTTTCCCACTCAGACACAAGCAGTATCAGAAGGCCCACACACTATTTTGCAGTTTTCTTTCTTCACTCTCTGGGAAGGATAATATCACTCCTTAAAATGTGTCATCCCACCACATAGCACATTTTGTTCCTGTTGTTTCACAACATTCAAAATTCAGAACGTTCTGATGATGGTTTCTCTTTGTTCTGTCCTACAAGAGACTCCTCTCCTCAGTTCTCCAGGCATCGTAGGTCCTGCTGACCCAAGCACACCAGAATTTGCAAGCGGTCTGACTTCCTAGAACAGCACTTGTCAAACTCTGATGCAAATATGATTACTTGGGGATCCTGTTAAAATGCACATTCAGTTTCTGAAGGTCTGGGGTGAGGCAAGACATTCTGCATTTCTCACAAGCCCCCAAGTGATGCCCAAGGATCTGGTCCATGGGTCACACTTTGACTAACAAAGTCCCAGAGTCTCTACCTTTTCACTGGATGTTTTTCACATGTAATCCAAATTAAATAATTGATAAAACTATGTCATTTACAGAAAGTTTTGTTTTTGTGGTATCAAGGCAAAAGGGCAGCCCTAGGCTCCTGAAATCACCTTGATTCTCTCAGTTTCAATTTCCTTTGTTAAATAGAAAATAAAGAGTCTGTACTTGACTCCTCCGGTCATTTCCAACACTAAAATTCTTTCATTTCTAAGTCTTGAAGCTACATAATAATGGTAATATCACAACTTTATATTTAACATTTGAACTTTGGGAGCTCAACCTCAAAGTGTGATTAAGTAACACACGGGCTCCTTGAAATTTCAAAGTCACAGTTTTCTTGAATGGGTGTTTGACTTGCTGCATGCATTTAATACTTGAGAGTGTATTATCATGGCAAAGAATTAATATATACTCAGCTACATGGCCTTCTATGGTTTTCAGTTTAGAAGGATTTTTCTGGACATTCCTGTAGCTGAATGGCAGCTGTTGTGCTACGTTAATTTAGAAAAATAGAACCTGATTTGTTTTACACATAAATATCTAAGAACATCAATTACTGAATGACAATTACACTGAATGTGCTGTCTCCAGAGATTTGATGACATTCACTACCTGCTGATTTGCATAGGTTATCAAGAAAATATAATCCTCCAGAGCCATGGGGTGGGTAGGCATATTCTTGACATCGTAAGCCCACATCTGAACATTGCTTCTTTGCTAGCTCCTTTGGGGATCATGGCACCTCATAATACTCTCTCCAGGTTCTCACTGACTCCTAGCTTACTTCTTACGACTGCAGACTCTGGCCACCAGTACATACACTGTCGTCCTCTCTATCCCAATAGTTGTCATCTTTCTCCGGACTTCATCATTCAAGGGGATGAACCATTCAACCTCAGGGCCACCTTGTTTCCTTGACTTATTCATCAAAGGCAATGAATTGTTGCCTCTACTCCACCTCAGTCACTCACTTTCTGCTATTTCCAAGCACTATCTCCTAGACTGCCAATAATCTTAGTTTAAATATTCACAACAGTAATTCTAGACAGCAAAAGAAATCTAATCTGTTAACCCCTACCTTTCCAACTGTGTAATGTCCTCCACTCTCCATCAACCTGCTCTGGTTTCTCTTTAATCCTAGGCTAGATTTTATAATGTATATTGATAGTCAATCCTTTGAAAAGATCCTCCACCCCCTTACTCTCCATCATATCCACTTGACAAAACTATAGTCCTGAAAGAACACAGCTATTCATTTTCTCTTTATTTGTATCCAAGTTGGTGAAGGTTGCTAAAGAAGAATTAGCAAGTGAGCTCGTTAGTTTCACCTTAAATTCATGATCACCAACGTCACCTATCAAAGGCAACCTATCCACTTCTGTCCTGGAGACCATTCCCTTTCGGCCTCCCAAGGGGCTATGGTTATGACCTCTCCCAGTGACATACCAACTTAGGTTCAAAATGGAACTTTCTCCCCCGAGACCTATTCCCATTCGCCCTCAGATTTCCTCATCTCAGTAACTGGCACCTTTACCCACCAGCTGTTCCAGTCAGAAATCTGGGAGTCATTCTTGAGTCCTTGTTTCCTCATCCTTGACATAAAAATCCCACACCAACTGCTGTTCTCCAAAATATTTCTTAAATCCCTCTCCATTGACACCAGTGTAGTCCAGGTGTCTATCATCTCTTGTCAGAACTCTGCAAACATTTCCTAACCAGTCCGCCTTACTTTCTCCTTTGCCCCTTTCCAAATCATTCTTCACATAGCAGTTAGGATAGCTTTGAAACATCAATCATTGCAAAAATGTCTCTTCCCTCCTTAAAATCAATGGCTTCCTGTTGTACTTAGAATTTTGGTCACCTTTCTGACCATGACCTAAAAGGCCCTGAATGAGTTAGCCTCTGCTCACATCTCTAACCCCACACTGTATATTTTCCAGCCACAGCATCCTTTTCTAGAAGGAAAAAAGACCACTTTTCCATCTCAGGAACTTTGCATATGCTGTTCTGTCTCTTTAGCAGAATGATTCACTCCAGTTTTTTTTTTCTTTTTCCTTTCAGCCCTTGTTAAATTTCCTCTGTAATTATTGTACATAATCGTTTTTTTACTGTTTACTATCTCCCCCACTGGACAGCAAGCTCTGTGAGGGCAGAACCAAATTTGTCTTGTCCATCACTGCCTCCACATTGTCTGGCAGTGTAACTAAGGATGCAACAAATACTTTCTTACTGACTGCATCAAAAAATGTCAGGACCAAAAGAGATGTAACAGTTCTCTAGGTCAGACATCTCTTTTTGTTGATCACAACACGTAGGCCCCAAAGGGGTAAGCGATATATCAATGTCATGGTTATGTCAATGTCTTGGTTACCTCTATGTCATGGTTACTGGCCAAGCAGAGAATAAATGCATCTCCTTATGTCCTGATTTTGTCCTTTATCACACCTGTGGGCCTAGTCTTTCCAATTTTGATGTATCTATACTCTTTCTCACTTTTCTAACTCATTTATAATTCTTTCTTTAAAAATTTGCCTTCATTTGTGCTATTTTTTTCAGTATTGAAATGCAATTATGCTCATTAACCGTAAGTACATTTTCCATGACAGTAGTAGAATAAAAAGTGATTTGGATAAAGCTTTTCATTTCCTTCGTGCACAATCAGCTCAATTTATCATTATTAATAGTTTCATTCATTTATGAACCCGGACAGCCTGACTAGCTAAGAGGCAGAAACAGCAGCCATCCCAATGGCATCATTTATAGTTCCACAGATGTTTCTAAATATCCGGCAAAATAGCTAGGACAGGTCTTCTTCTTTTTTTTTTTAACAGCCTTTAAGCTTTGAAGCAACAGAAAGATGCAGAGTTAATATATATACATATATGTGGCATTAGAAAAAAAATAAACAGAGATCAGTAACATGAAGAAAAATAAACGGGGACAAAGAGGATGGGGAGGTGGTTTGGAGAACTAAAAGGTTCCAAACAGTGGGGCTGTTAACAGAACTAGAATCTAATCTAAGTCCTGAGGGTGGGGGTGGGGTGGAGGGAGGAGTCTGAATTCTGTTTCCCCTATAGTGATGAGTGATAATTAACCATGGCCTGGAATAAGTTTTTCCATCTAAAATACGAACTGCCTGAGGAGTAAAAACTGACACCAATCCTTCTCCATGGGGTGGGGGGAGATAATAAATGGAACTCTCCCGACAAAAATTCTCTTTATCTCTCTGCTCTATTTTCAGAGCAAGATTTTTAGGGCATAATTTTCAACAAGTTTTGGCTGAGGCTGAACACCGGGCTCAAAGATAATTTAGGACACTCAAAGAAGAGGCCAATTACTTCCTAACACAAAATGGCCTAAACACAGCATGATCACATTACTGGGTAATAAACAAAATGACTACCAGAAACACTTGTTAGCAAAACAGCACTGCATGATCCCCAATGAAATGCCCTGCGTCAACGCAAAGTGGCAGGTAGACTATCAGGGAGGCGAAAGTAACCTCCCTGTCCTTTCCCTTTGGGGCACATCCTACCCGGGACGATGTCCCTCCTGGCCTTCTTTCTTTTGGGCCCGACCTCAGGACTTCCCCAGGGCTCGGGGAAGACCATGAGAAGTAGCCGGCGGAATCAGTGGAAACGACACCCTTCTTCACCCTTCCCACTCCCCACCTCAAGGTGCCACATCAGGGACCCCGTCGGCTCAGTGCGGACTCCCGCAGAGGGCGCGGAAACCGGGGAGCATGGATGCAGAGCGTGGCGCCGACTGCATCTTGACCCTCAACTCCGCCCCCGCCACCTCCTCTCGCGCTCTACCCCGATCCCCTCACCTCCGCGCCCACCGCGCCCTCAGCTCGAGGCAGGGACGAGGCTTGCAGTTCCCCGGGAGCGGCGCCGACTCCCCAGGGGCCGGCCCGGGCCCCAGGGCCTGTGGACTACACCTCCGACTGGCGGCTGCAGGGTGGCTGCCGCGGCGGTCGCGCTCCGGCTGCTTCCCGGTCTCCCCAAGCTGGATCCCGTAGAGCCGGAGAGGAGGAGGGAGGGAGGCGCGCGGAGGCCGGCCGCGCAGTGACGCGCCGCTAGGGGCTGCGCGGCCGGAGGGCGCAGAGCGTGCAGAGGGCCCTGGTGGGGAGACGCCGACTGGAGCGGGGAAGAGCCGGGGAGGAATCGGGGAGCTCCGAGCGAGTAGGGAGGTGGGGGGAACTGGGAAGGACGAAGAGCACCGAGCCGGTGCATGGGGTACCCCGGGCCACTCGGCTCCGCAGTTTTGCGCTCCTCTCAACTGGGAGCCTCTGAACATCGGACCTCAGCTTGCGTTCCCCCACCCCCCGTAGGGCTTCCCCGTGATCTCCCGGAGTTTCCCTTTGAGGCAGCTGTAGAAGCGTCAAGTCCACTTTTCCACTCCATTCCTTTTATGATGTGTGGTCGCCTTTCAGCTCCAGACGTTGCTTTTATTTCGCGCCCCCCACAAGCCCGCGCGCCTCGGTTCACACCTCCCCACTGACAAGTCTCCAAGAAACAGCGCTTTTTCTTCTGTGTGTGTGCTTTTTTCTCATCTTTACTCACCCAAACTGTCTTTTGGCTGGACTGTGTCCTTGGAATAAAATGTTAAGAAAGGCCCTTTCATAAAACACATTTTAAAACTCCCTCGGATAGGAGGTCCCTCATAGCCCGTGGATTGTAGAGATTAATCTGTTTACTTTGACCTTCAGTGTAGCTGGTGCCGCGCAAGCTTTGGTGTTGGGGAAATGAAGGTTAGGCCGGGAGCCAGGATGCCTGTGTTCCTCGGAAAGCCGCTTACCTCCTGGGGCCGCAGTGGCTTTTAGTATTTCAGGAAATCTCTGAGCTGTTACGGCAACTCCGGCTCTGGGATTTTGTAAATGTTCTCCCTGTAGATTACCAAGTAGTCAAAAATCCTTTATTTTTTGTGTAGAAGATGTCAGTAGAAGAAGCAAGAGATCTTTATTCTCGAATATAAAGTCAATTTACCAAAAATTCTCAAATTTGAGAAAATTTTTTCATATGCTAGTAAATTCCCATTTTAGCAAATTAAGTTTAAAAATTATCCCTCCCGGTGGTTTATTAACCAGGAAAAAAACCAAGAGGTGGTCTTGGATCGATCTTTAGGGCACTGCACTTTCCCCTTTGTAGGCCATACACGGATTAACCTTTGCAAATGCTGCTTTGGAAATACATCCTTTGTTTGACTTGAAATGTAACCTCTCCCCCACTATCGCCAAGTATTATTAAGGTTTAAAGTTTAGGTGAAATATTTTCCATTTTGGTAACTGGAAAAAAAAGTCATTAAATTTTATGTCAATTTTTATTTCGCTTAAACACAATTCTCAAATAATGAGATTAGCGGGAAATTGTTTTTCCTCTAGAACTTGTTCTGGAGAATTTATGGAGGAAATTCATGAATCTTAGCAGTTAATGAAAAGTATGTAGTTTTTCTATATTTTTTAAGAAAAACAATAGCATTATATAACTTCCACAAAGGGTTATTAAAAGATATAGCATTTTCTAACTGTTCTAAAGCCATAAATTATTGAAGGTAAAATATGTAGGTAAACCATATTTTAAAAATATTTTTAAAAGCTGCCTTAACATGGGCTCTGACTATTCAGAAAATAAATAAAGTAATATGTGAAATCTCTTATCCCAAAAGGGAACCAGTGAGTCAACAATTTGCAGTTTCCAGAGGAATATCTGTTTTTCATACTTGAAGTATTAAAATAAACAAATATCCTTAATGGAAAATCCAATGTCGCCAAATGTGTTCCAAAAGATTTTTGGTTTTGATGCAAAGTATGATTCCTTTCAGGTCATTCCATGGTAACTGTAATTTTTACCATGGGGAAGGGTAATTTTTACCGTTGTTTTTCAGTTGGAATTTCAGAGTATAAAAATGATTTTGCAAGCCTCTCCAGGTCATGAGATGCTCTCTGAGAAATCTCTTCAGTTCCCTGAAGTAGTAATTGATTCCACTGAAGCGTAGAAATAACTTATTAAATTGATCTCTAGTGGCCTAGAGAAGTTAACGTAATTTTTTCTTTGAAGTTATTATACAATTGAATAGCTTTAGAGTGGTAGTTCCCAAAATGTGTAATTTTAAGCACTGGTTTGCCCAGATGCTCCTCTGGCAATTCATTCACTACAAAACTGTTTGTTGAGTCCCTGCTCTATGCCCTGACTAGAACTCCAGGAACAATGGTGAAGAAGACAGAGTTACCTGTATTGACAGAATTTATAGTTTGATGGGGAAGATACATTAGTAAACAAGTCCAAATAAGATTTATACAAATTTATTTAAACAAGGGAAAAATCATGTAATCATGTAAATCATGATGAAAATAGTAGACTTTGAGATAAATAATAGTACAAGGAATCTTTTCATTTTAGAAATTAGAAATTCACAATGCATATTGATGAATTAAAGGTTCTGAGCATTTCTACAGTAAAGACAATTTACTTAACCTGCTACCAAAAAATCCCTAAATTTGTTTTGGGCACTGAACCTTAGTTTGTGAACAATGCTTATAAAAAATAGAATGAATTTTTGTGAAATGCTGCTTTTTTGAAACCAAAGAATCCAATAAACATAAAATTCTGTTAATATTATCTTACATTTATTGTCAATGTACATTCACATACTTCAATAGATTTAGACATATAAACTGTTTGAAATAGATTGTGTTTCAAGACAAAATAACATAGAAACATTTATAAATCTACTAGAATACATGAATGCATATCTGGACAAAACAGATATTTTCTAATTAACATTGTTTCTGACCAAGTGTAGTGGCTAACACCTGTAATCCCAGCGCTTTGGGAGGCTAAGGCAGGAGGATTGCTTGAGCCCAGGAGTTTAAGACCAACCTCGCAACATAGTGGGACCCCATCTCTAAAAAAAAAAAAAAATTGTTTCATGATCATATTTCCATGTATCAACATGGCCCAAATTCTTATAAATCTCTTAATGGCTGTATAGTTCATAATATTTGTATAGAATAGTTTTTTTAACCCTGAACTTTAGGAAAATACATTTTTTGATTCTTTGATTATTGTATGGAGTGCTGCTTTAACCTCTTCAAACAAATTACTCTTTGGGGTAATAAGTGAAGGGCATATTTCCTTGGGATATATTTTTCAATATGGGTTTACTAAATTAAAAATAAATTTTATATTTCTGGTTATATATTCCCATATTTCTTTCCATAAAAATTGAAAAATTGTTATGAAAAATATGGATATACTTTTACCTTTTAAATTCAGTATCTCATTGGCACCGAATTTTATAATTTGTATTTAAGTAGACTAAGAAAGATTTAAAATGTGTGTAATTTAAATTTACCTGTAGGAAATGGCAAAAATATTTGAAAGAATTTGACTGGGTAGCTTTGGTCATAAATTCCTATAAAGCCCTGAAGCTATTTCCCTCCCAATGTACCTCTCCTCTGTGGATTCTTCTAAACTAATTTTGTGGTAATTAAACAAATTTATCTTAAATTATAACAATACTCAGAAAAGTCAAGATATAAGCATTGGCTCTCAATCTGGAATTGGTGTAGAACAGCAAAGTGGACTTAGGACCAATGTTAGAAAGAGGAGTCAATATTTGCATGGAGCCCCAGTGTAAGGTTGGCCATCTTTGGGGAATCCTTGTAGGAAGGGAAAACTTCCCAAGCATTAAAAAAAAAAAAGACCAGGGTGGAATATCTACAGGGCTCTGAATTTCTTCATAGCTTTGAAGCATGCAAGAAAATATGGAGTCAGTCAAGTTGATCCATATGCTCCCAGCATTTGATTACCTGGGAAGAATTCACGGATATTGGCAGTGACTTTTATAGAATTTCTCTGATGATAATCAGACTCTCCTTAAATATACAAATATAATCATATCCTAGTATCACAACATGCCTTCATACATTGATGTTTAAATTTTCAAACACTAGTAAATTCCCATTCCCTCACTTAATGAGCACTCACCTAGTTCTACCTATTGGTGGGGATTTAGTCTATGCATAAAACAGTATTTAAGTTGTAGGCATTCTTGAGGATATTAGAGTTTTCTTAACATTTAAAATGTCAATTTTTTAAAAAGCAATAATCTCAAAATTTTTCATATAAGCAAATTTGATTCTGGACCTCATAGATGACCACCTTATAACTGAGTACAACCAGGTAATTTCAGAGCCCATGTTTTTTGCATTTATCATTTCCTTGGTGCCTAGCAGTATAACCTTGTTAAACGAGGGAACTCTTAGAGCTAAACACTATAAAAACAAATGAACTAATTACAAAATGGTCGAAGAATTTGAATATACATTTTTCCAAAGAAGATATGTAAATGACCAATAAGCACATAATAAAAAAGATGGTCAACATTATTAGTCCTTAGAGAGTTGCAAATCAAAACCACTTGAGATAGTACTTCACGTCCACTAGGATGGCTATAATCAAAAAGTTATTATTACAGTATCAACTTTTGGTGAGGAAGTAGAGAAATTAGAAACATACATTGTTGATGGGAATATAAAATGTGCAGCTATGTTGCAAAATACTTTGGCAATTTTACTTCTAGTTATATACCCAAGAGAACTGAAAACATGTTTGCATAAAAACTTGCACTCAAACGTTCACTGCGGTGTTATTTATTTATTTATTTTATTTTATTTATTTATTTATTTATTTTTTGAGACAGAGTCTCACTCTGTTGCCCGGGCTAGAGTGCCATGGCATCAGCCTAGCTCACAGCAACCTCAAACTCCTGGGCTCAAGCAGTCCTACTGCCTCAGCCTCCCAAGTAGCTGGGACTACAGGCATGTGCCACCATGACCGGTTAATTTTTATATATATATTTTTAGTTGTCCAATTAATTTCTTTATATTTTTAGTAGAGATGGGGTCTCACTCTTGCTCAGGCTGGTCTCCAACTCCTGAGCTCAAACTATCCGCCCGCCTCAGCCTCCTAGAATGCTAGAATTACAGGCGTGAGCCACCATGCTCAGCCCAGCGTTATTTATAATAGCTCAAAAAAATGGAAGCAACCCAAATGTTGATTAAGGTATAAAGGAAATGTATACAATCCCATCTATACCATGGGATATTATTCACTTATAAAAAGGAATGAAGTATTTATACAGATTACAACATGGATGAACCCTGAAAAATTTTACTAAGTGAAAGGTGCCAGAGAGAAAAGCCCACATATTTTGTGATTCCATTTTTATAAAATGTCCAGAATAGGCAAATCCATCCAGACAGAAAAAAATTTAAGTTAATAATGCAATCACTCAGAGTTTTTTACCTTTTTTTTTCTTTAAAAGGAGTTCATACTTTACTTAAATAGAACTAACTTGGACTTTTTTTTCTTCTACGCTCCATGCTCTGCTTTACCTCATAGCTGTCACTTTTAAGTCTTAAAAATTAATAAGAATCAACCATACCCAAGTTCATGGCTTTTTTAGTAATTTAGAGTTACAGCTGAAATACTACAGGGTAAATGAAAGGGACAGCATATTGCAGTGCAAATTAGTTTGGACTAGGAGTTAGAATGTCTTTGATGACTTGTGTAAACTTTTAGCAAATTGCTTAACCACTAGTTATATTGTCTTTAAAATCAAAGTTGATCTTCAATCAAGTCCCTTCAAGTACTAAAATCCTATGACATTTTCAGTACTCTCACTACTGTACGATGATAAGTTGTCATGCACTACTAGTACTTGATAGAGAAAATGTGCCTTTCAAGGGGCCAAACCTCTATGTGGTATCATCCAGTTGGAAATTGTTGGGTGTTTGTTCCACCCTTTTCTTATTCTCTGATATCATATTGAATGCACAATTAAATTCTCCAAAGTAGCAGAAAGGAATATGTCAGAAGTAGGGAATGTGCACATTAACTATAGATTAAAAAATTAACTAGAAAATTCACACTTGGCTGTACAATATTAAAAAATTATTCCTGTTTCCCCCCTGCCTTTTCCAATTCATCAGTCTTTTTTTTTTTTCTTTTTTTTTTTTAGACAGAGTCTCACTGTGTTGCCCCAGCTAGAGTGAGTGCCGTGGCGTCAGCCTAGCTCACAGCAACCTCAAACTCCTGGGCTCAAGCGATCCTCCTGCCTCAGCCTCCCGAGTAGCTGGGACTACAGGCATGCGCCACCATGCCGGCTAATTTTTTCTATATATTT
>CAUYSK010043042.1:0-19974 GCA_963575035.1 Avahi laniger
GCTCTCTGGGAGGCCGAGGTGGGCAGATCATTCTGAGCTCAGGAGTTCGAGACCAGCCTGAGCAAGAGTGAGACCCCACCTCTACCAAAAATAGAAAGAAATTAATTGGACAGCTAAAAATATATATAGAAGAAATTAGCCGGGCATGGTGGCACATGCCTCTAGTCCCAGCTACTCGGGAGGCTGAGGCAGTAGGATTGCTTGAGCCCAGGAGTTTGAGGTTGCTGTGAGCTAGGCTGATGCCACAGCACTCGCCCCAGGCAAGAGAGTGAGACTCTGTCTCAAAAAAAAAAAAAAAAAGGCAGAGGAAAGAGCAGGCACCAGGCTGCTGCGGGTCCCACTGGGGCTCTGGGAAGCACCCGGGTGGTAGGACAAGAGAGAGGAGAGTGTCAGATGCCTTCTGTGTCCCAGCCACTGTACGCTGCCTGACACACATTCTTCCAGCTAGTCCTTTCCACACTACAGGGCATGCACCCGCATTATCCCCACTGTACAGACAGGGAAACTGAGGCTGCATAACCCGGCTAGTGCAGGGTGTCGTGTCTCTAGGGCTCTCAATCTCACCCACAGTTCTGCATGCCCCTAATATTGGAAGATGCCAAGTAAGGGAAAGCCTGCTACAGTATGTCGGCTGGCTGGATGTTTGAAAATTCTGAGTGATTTTTATTTCTGATTTTACTATTGTTACAGTCATTGTTATTAACATGGTAAGACCTCCATTATGCAATCAGATTATTCATTTAAATATTTATTTATATCAAATTGCACTTTTCACTTCCTTGGGGCATTTTTACTGGGTTTCAGGACAGTCGTATCCTAATTTATCATCCATAAGACTCCTCCAGGGTCAGCTCCGTCCAATTGTGCCATTTTTCTTCGTTTTTTTCCCTCCAGGTGCCCCCAAGCTGCAAAGGGGAAAGAGAACGACTCCCGCTGCTAGCGAGATCCACGCTTGAGCCCACTCTCTCAGAGACTGCTGCGATTTAAAGCCCTGAGAGCCTCGCACCACACGGGGCCCTGAAGGTGTGGATGTGGGGCCAGGATTCACGGCCAGTGTCCAGGAGAGAGAGGCGGCCGTATTTTCTGGAACCTGGAGCCACGTTGTGTGCAACCACACTTTGGAGCAGCGCAGAGGTGGCTGTGGAACAGGGGACGGATGGTTGCTGGAAGAAATGGGAGGGCAGATGAATGAGGCTGTACTCACATCTGAGCCCAGCCAGCCTCTGGGAGCTGCTCCTGCACAGAATGTAACTGGGGGAGGCGCACAGAAGGCACCTGGACACTGGCGGGGTTTCCACCGACGCCTGTCTGCCCCGGCAGCAGCAAGCTCACGATCACCTGTCTCCGGCTTTCTGCTAGATCGGGGATGGCGGCAGGAAAACTGATTGAAGGATGTGAAAACCATGTCACATTTCAAACGTAGGTTTTCCTAATAACCTAGCAGAGAGACTAGAAGGAAAAAAACAATTTAAAAAAGAGACTATTTTGGCTGGAAACTGATTTTCAACACTGTGGAAAGCCGGGTGTGGAATATCTTTGTGGGAGGTGACTCCGGCTCTTGGTCTGAAGGCTGGATAGCACGAAGGCAGCCTTCCCCCGGCCTCGGCCATCCGGGCCCTCTCAGGGCTTCTTAAGTGCTGGGAGGCACCAGGGCTGGGTTTCCTGTCTCCGTGGCAAACATCCCAAGGCAAAGGCCAGAACTAAATAAAATTAGAATGAGCAAAAAGCACAGGTGTATTTTAAATACTCTAACAACTTTTCTCCATCTTTTGCATGGTGCACAATAGAACTGTCAGGCATGAAAAAGACCTCCAGGTTCAAAGTGATGGGAAGGTTGATCTTTAATGGAATTATTTTTATTTTCTGTTGCAAGATTTAAAACAAAACAAAGCAAACACTAACCTGGTCATAAACACTGGTCCGATACGAGCAGCAACATGAAGATAATTTCCAAAAGTGGCCTCCCTTCCTCTGCTCCGGTCTGGTTCTTTCCTTCTCCAAAGCATCTCGCCTCTTGTCCCTGGCCTCTTGCCCATGTGCTCAGCTTCCTGCATAGGGGTCCACTTTTTTTTGGGTCCCAGGTAGGCAGGAGCTGCTCTAATTCTCCCTAGACCCTAAGCACCTCTGGCCATACCTGGCAAGCTAAAGACACGGGCTAAGCCTGTATGTCACAAATCATCAGTTATGTGCTGCATTGTTTTTGCACCTTCTGTGTTCTCTGCTTACTCCTCTCTTGGTCTTTGGACAAAAAGTTGAATCTGCATCGTCTCTGTGCTTTCCTGTGATGTGTAGTTTTCTCCTGGGGGCGAGGCCTGGGTGGGCTCTGTGAATGGGCAGCTGCCTTCCAGGGCCTGGGGGGGCATTTGCAGAGTCGTCCCCGGCATGGAGCAGTCTTCCCTCACTGCACCCCACTAGACTGTGAGCTCCTGGCAGGCAAGGGGCGAGGTGTATGGATCGATGCCTCAGCTGGTGCCTAGCATGTTGGAAGCACTCAAAGAGTATTTGCTAAATGGCTGATTTAATACACAAATTTCTAGCAGCAGTAACTTTGATGTGGGTGATGCAGCTCTTGAAAATGCCGGAAGTTAAGCTAAGACTTCGGAATTGTTCTAAGACCCAGAGCTTTTTAGAGCAGTCTGAAGATGACCTGCTCTCCCCTATGGTTCCTTTCCCAGGGAACGTCTGCTGACCTCCCCTGTCCCCATCTCCCCAAACTCTGTGCAGCAGGGGGTCAGGCAGCAATGCTTGGTGGTCTGTCTTCTGGATGTGAATCTCGCCTCCACCGTCAGCAGGCGCGTGAGTCTGCACAAGGTGTTTGGACTCACCAAGCTAACTACAAAAATAAGCAACCAGACCGACCAAGGAATGCTCTGCCCTGAAGAGTCTGGTCGCTCCCCCGACATCAACCGCTTCCTGCCTCTAGTGGACACTGCGGTCTCCTTCAAGGGGACGTGGACTCGGATCCCTCTTGGGCACATGTGAGCAGCATGTCAGTGACCTGGCGTTTCACGTCCTCCCCTTCTCCCTCACAAAGCGCTGACCCTCTCGTCCCTGGTCCTCCCCCAGCCAACTGTCACAGACTCAGCGTGCTCTCGGGGCTCCCCAGCTGGGCTCCTGGCACCCCCCAAGCTTGGGCCACGATCTACTCTGCCTAGCAAACATCAGTCAGTGCTGGTTTAAGTCCCAACAAATAATACTAATAGCACTCTCCCTGCAGTGAGCACCTGCTCTGTGTGAGGACACACGCCCATGCGTCTTGTTCAACGCTACAGCCAGCTAGCGGATTAAGGTGTTACTGTCCGCTCCACTGTTACCATCCGAGAACTGGGGACCCTAAGAACGTATGTAAGTCCTTTTCTATTGCACACTGAGAGAAGCAGGGACAGGTCTGAACTCAGCCTAACAGGACTCTAATGGTTCTCAGTGGCCTCTCACTGTACTGTCAGCCGTGAGCTCTTGAGGGTGAGAGACCATGTTTTATTTTGATTGCAAGGAACTAGGCCAATACTCAGCACAGAGCCTGGCATCAGGCAAGTTGTTAAATATGTGTTATTCCTGCTCAGCTGCTCCCTCGATGTCTGTGGAACAAACAGGTGAGCCGGCGGCGAGGTAGGATTGCTAGTCCCTGCAGGTGGCCCAGCACCTGCGAATGCAGTAAGGGATGCCACTGGATGACAGTTGAATTTAACTGACATGAGATCTGAAAAGAAGGATTAGGAGCTAGAAATTATTTTACCGAAGTGAAAAACCTACTGATGTTTTCAGAGTCCCCTTTCTTTATGGAAATTTGCAATGGGAATAAAAAGCTGAAGACCTGCTGTAGACATGCAGGGCAAATTGAACCTCTCAGTGGGTGACGGAACCCAGACTCCTCCCGCAGAGTCGGGCATTTTAGAAAACGAGGATGAATGGGAGATTAAGATGCAAGACTGTGGATTTTCGTTTTTGTATTGTTCAGGCACCAAAGGCCACAGCACCCAGGGAAGAAGCAATCATCTCCAGCTCCAGGAGCAGGGAACAGCATGCAAAGCTGTGGTAAACTGCACAAGAATATATATCGCAGGATCTAAGGTGACAAAAATTTGATTGTGGTTATGAGGCCAGGTGGGGAATTGAATGGAAAGGATGCAATGGAACTTGCTGGAGGATGGAAATATTGTGTGTCTTGTGTTGGGTATGGTTACATAGGGGTATACAATTGTCAAAGTTTATCAAACTGAATACCTAAAATGTATATATTAATACTTTATAATATGTTAATTATATCTCAGTCCTTTAAAATGGTACCTGTATTACTGCATCGACCTTCTAAAACATTTCTAATCTCTCAGCCCAACTAGATACCTTCAACAGCATCACAGAGGGACACTTTCTATTAAACTATAAGTGGATGGAAAATGAGAAACCATGTTTATTGAAGGTCACTTCCCACAACAGAGGCTTCATTAATTCAACTTGGGGGCAGAAGATGCCAACAAGTAAGCTAACCACTTGGTGAAATATGGGTGTAAAGATGGAAACTTCAGCATTAAAGATTCTAGAGGATGAAGATTAAACGAGGCACTCCTGCTACTAATGTTCCCATGTGAATTTATTAAGAGGAAATTAGCGCAGGCATTGGATCTATTACCTGGCGAACAATTTTTCTGATAAGTTGTGGAAAGTAATTTCGATAGAAGAAGGGTTATAATAACATGATTAATATTTGCATTCAAGGTTCTGAAATACGGTTCTAATTGATAGAGAAAAAAAATCTAAGTTATGTGGCAGTGCTTTTATGGGAAGATTAAATTCAGTCCTAGGTCGAGAGGGGACCCCTGGATGGAAATGAACCCTGTGGTCTACCATCTAGAGCTTTCAAAATCACGGACAATAAAGAAAATTATTTGTACAGGGGCAAGTCTTCTCTTAGAAAAGTGGAGAAATGGTTATGTGTCCTCCTCCAAGATGAAACTGGACAAATATCATCTCTGTCTCCCTATGTCCAAATAGATCTAGACAGGCAAGGCTCGCAACTGGAATATTGAAGAGGGACCACGGGCCCCTATGAATCCTTTTGTTTCATTTCTGATGGTTTCATCGACAATATGTTAGTAAGTTCAGGGAATCTGACTGGGGCAACTGCAAGGGAAGGAGGCCTTAGTCTGGGTTTACCCCCAGCAACGCTATCAAAGTTGGATGTCGGGGACCTGGGGCAGGGGAGCATGATGGGTCCTTGGGCCGTGAAAGACAATATAAGAGTTTTTCTTTGTATTGCATTTTGATCAAAAATGAATTAGCCACCCCGAATGTGTAAGAGCAGATCTCTAATGGAGACCTTGCCACACCTGTACACCTGATGGACGGGCAGGCACCTCACCAGGTTATTTGCTTTGCTGCCACGCTTGTAGCTTAAAGGTACCAAAATAAGGGCATTTAAAGATTGCATTCCTTAATTTACTTAGTTATCTTTTATAAAATAGAAAACTGGCTTTAAAAATATATGCACAGGGATGTTAATTGTACCTCAGCAGTCCAGAGAGCAGAGTGGGTTATTCCAGTCATGCCTAGTAGGGGTCACTGGGCAAAGAGAGGGTCCCAGGTGGACGTGAGGCCCCCCTATGTGCACACCTCCATAGGGACACAGATTCTAGGCCTCCACTTCAAGCCAAGATGGAATCAGTCACAGGGACTGAATGTTCTTTCCCTTAAAAAGACCAAAAAATGAACAAAATTTAGGAAATGGTCATTTTCAAGACACTAGAAGTCAGACAATGAAGGACTACGATCCTCGATGGGCAGGAAACATGAAGTGCGCTCTATGGGGTGACAGCTTACTGTCTGGGGAGATTTTTCAGGTTGTAGCCCAAAGAGAAACAGGTGGAGAGTGGCAAACAGCCTGAGGAGAAAGGCCATGCGGAGGCTCTGGGACCTGGATCATGAGGGTATGCACAAGAGAAGAAGGGGACAGAGTTGTAGGGAGAGAACCCAACACAGTTGCAGAGTGTCATCCTCAGACAGCCAGTGACGTTCTGATCAGCTCACGTGTCTGGGGAAACCACACAAGGCCAAGGAAAGAACCACCCAGCAGGTTACTGAATGGTGGCCTGTGCCCACACAGGGAGGAGTAGTACCTGCTCCCGCCTGCCAACCTGGGACACTGAATGATTCACAAGATAGTGGGTAGACTATTCCATAGGATCTTGCCTCAGTGGAAGGGAATAACTATCCCTAGATTGACTAGCAGTCCTACCTAATAAATTTTAAAAGCAAGACCCAAAAGAATCACACTCTTTACAAGTAGCTTAACTGTGTCTCAGAACAAAGCTCAAGATCATTTATAGAAATGTAAAAACATTCAGTGACCAACAAGGTAAAATTCAAAAGGCCAGGCATTGAGTCAAGATTACCAGGCATACAGTGAATCAGAAAAAATGCCACCTTATTGAAAATTAGTAGAAAAAGATAAATCCACTATTATACTATTAATAGAATATTTCAATCTCTTCCTCTCAATAACTGACAGATAAAGTTGACAGAAAATCACTAAGGATATAAAAGATTTAAATAATGCTACCAACCAACTTGACCTCATTGACATTTACAGAAAAATCTGCCCAATAAACAGCAGAATAGGTACTCTCATCAAGTGCACACAAAATTTTTACCAAGATCCTTGACCAAATTCAGTGTCACAAAACATGTCAATAAATTTAAAAGAATAAAATTCCTACAAAGTATGTTCTCTGACCACAATGAGTTAAATTTAAATCAAAACCAGATAGATCTCTGGGAAATTCCTGAATATCTGAAAAGTGAATAATACCCAGGCATCAAAGAGGAGATCAAAAGAAAAACTGAAGGACATTTTTAACTGGATGAACATGAAAACACTGTATAATAACATTTGTAGAATACCATTAAAGCAGTATTTGGAGGAAGAAATATTTAGCGCAATATGTCAATATATTAGAAAAAAAGTTCTCAAATAAATGATGTAAGTTTCCATTTTGAAAAACTAGAAAAAGAAGAGCAAATCAAATTGAAAGTAGAAGAAAAGAAATAATAAATACCATAGCAAAAATGAAAAAAAATAGAAAACTGAGAGAGAGAATGAAAATCAATGGCCAGTTGTTTGGGGATATCAGCAAAGCTGATAAACCTCCAGTCAGAATGCTTTAAAAAACAATGAGATGTATTTTACCAATATTGGGAATGAAAGAGGCAGGCAGCATCCTTACTGACTCTATAGATATTAAAAGAATAACAAGAGAATACAATGAATGACTTTATGCCAATAAATGTAACAAATTAGACGGAATGGATAAATTTCTTAAGAAACATCAACTACCAAAGCTCACTCAAGAAAAAGTAGATAACTTGAAAAGTGCTATATTCATTAAAAACTTTAGTTATTAATTTGAGTTATAAACTTTCCCATAAAGAAAATTCTAGGCCTGAATGGTTTCACTGGTGAATTTCATCAAAATGTAAAGAAGAAATAGAACCAATTTTATATAAATTCTTCTAGAAATTGAAAATGCAGAGAGTAGCCCCAATTCATTTTATGAGGCCAACATTACCCTGATACCAAAACAAAGACACTACAAGAAAAAAACAACACAATAGACCATCATACTCAGAACCATAAATGTAAAAATTATAAAATTTTAGCCAGTGGAATCCAAATTACATATTAAAAATACATCATGACTAGGTTGAGTTTATATCAAGAATGCTAAGGTAGATTGGCATTCAAAAATCAGTCAATATAATTCATCACATTGACAAACCAAAAAAAAAAAAAGATTGTATGATTATGTAAATGAACACAGGAAAACATTTGACAAAATCCAGCAACCTACCTGATAAAAACTCTCAACACACTAGGAAAAAAAGAAAACTTCCTTAACCTGACAAAGGTCATCTATGAAAAACTATAGCTAACATGATGCTTACACGTAAAAGACGGAATGCTTCCATCAAAGAACAAGAACAAGATAAGATGCCTGCTCTCATCACTTCTGGAGGTTTCAGCCAACGCAGTCAGACAACACAAAAGGAAAAAGAGGCATTCATATTAGTGAGGAAGAAGTAAAACTGTCGTTATTCACAGACGACATGATCATCTATGTAGAAGATTTAAAGAATGCATAAAAAATAGCTAGTGGAACCGACAAGTAGTTTAACGCGTTTGCAGAGTAGTAATCAATATCCACTGTGGTTCAATAAAATCAATTGTGCTTCCATATATTTGCAACAAATAATTGGAAATTGAAATTAGAGAAACAATACCATTGGCAAGAGCATCAAAGAATTAAATAATTAAGGATAAATCTGGCCGAGTACATGAAAGACCTGTGCACTGAAGATTATAAAAGATTGCTGAGAGAAAGCAAAAAGAACTAAGTAAAGCCAGAGCTGCATGATGTACAGGATCAGAAAACTCAATATTATTAAGACGTCAATTTGCCTGAAACTGAATCAAAGCAATTTCAATCAAAATTCCAGATGATTTATGATAGAAATTGAAATTGACAAAATAATTCTAAAATTTATCCAAAGATGCAAAGGACCAGTAGCAATCAACACAACTTAGAAAAAGAACAAAGCTAGAGGATTAATACTACCTGATTTCTTGACTTCTTATAAACTGCGGTAATGAAGAGAGTATACCATTGGTATAAATTAGACAAATAGATCACAGGGACAGAATAGAGAGAGAGAGAGAGACATGTACATATATGTACGATTGATTTGACAATGGGGCAAAGGCAGTTCTGTGGATAAAGAATTGTCTTTTTGACAAACAGCTCCGGAATATTTGGATGTCCATATGTAAAAAAAAATTCAAACTATGCTTTACCCCACATATAATATAAAAATGAACTCAAAATGGATCATAAACCTACATATAAAACCTAAAACTAGAAAACTTCTAGAAGAAAATGTGGGAGAAAATTTTTATGATCAGGACTTAGGCAAGGATTTCTTTGAAAACAACATCAAAAGCACAATCCATGGAAGAAACGACTGATAAATACAATGTGAACAAAGTTAAAAGTGTCTGCTATTGGAAGGAAATAGACTCTTCAGAGAATGAAAACATAAGCCACAGACTGGGAGAAAATATTTTCAAATCAAATACCTGAAAAAAGACTTATATCCAGATATACAAAGAATACGCAAAACTAATGATGAGCATATAGACAAGCCAATTAAAAGGTGGTAAATGATTTGAACGTCCATTTGATCAGACGCTTCACTGAAGAAGACACTATGATGACAGGTAAGCACCTACAAAGATGCTCAGTGTTGTACTCACTTGGGTAATGCAAATTGAAACACAACGAGACACCGCTACACACCTATCAAAATGCCCAGAGTTTAAAAATCTGACCTTAACTATTGGTGGAGAAGCGAAGGAGCCGGAGCTTTCCCACACTGACGGTGGGAATGCAAACCATTTTGTAAAGCAGTTTGGAGGTTTTATAAAGAGGTAAATCTAACAGTTCTCATGTGATTCAGCCATCCCAATCCTAGCTATCTCCTCAAAAGGAATGACAGCATAAGTGAAGAACAAAAAAATTAGCAGAGTTGATGCTCATTTTTAGAGTAAGATTTTTGTTAAGCGAATTATTTTGTAAAAATCTTTTGCACTTGTTCTTTTCTCTATGCCTGGAACACTCCTCAGTTGCCTGTCTTCATGGTTCCTTTTCTCACAGCCTCCAAATCTATATGGAAATGTCACCTTCTTATAGAAACTTTCTCTCTAAAATCTACATTCAATCCCTTTACATTTTTCACATTTATTAATTATGTGCAATTGTCTAGGACTCTTTCCATCACTAACAACACATAAGTAAGCAGACAGATGCAACTTCTACCCTCATACGACTTACCTTTCCTGCAGGAAGACCAATAATAATAAAATACATATTTGCTAAATAAATAACCTAGTCATATAAGCTACCACAAAGTTATCCAAAATATTTGAATCTGCCAAGAAGACTATTTTAAAGTTAGATTTATATTCACAACTAATAATTAATAACCTTGCCCAAAGTCTATATAATGCTTTGATATATCAGCCATTGGGTGTTTTATAAACCATAAATATGTAAAGATACATACGCAGGCATGTGTTCGAAAGTGTTCGATTGACAGCGATGCTGGATCGCAGGTGTTTGCAGAGCACTGGTCTCGGTCCGCACAGACACGGGTGTGGCATGGGGGGACCCTCCCACTGCGAGGAGGTAGAGCTTGGTCTCTAAGAATGACACGAAACCTCGCTTGGAGGATGACTAAACTTTCATTTTAACATCTTTGTTTCTGTCGAAATATTTCGTTTGACATTCTTCCTGTGAAACGAAGAAGAAACGGGATGGAGAAAGAGCAATATTGATTTTTTAAAAGCCTCCTTTAATGCTCCTGGTGGTCGCCCCCTCGCTGCGGGCTTTGCTTTCCCGGCTGCCTCTGAGCCTCAGTGGCAAAAATAGCCGTGAACACAGAGTCTCAGCTGAGTTCCCTGGCACGGGGTGTGGGATTTTTTTGTACATCATTTACAGCCTGCTTCAGTGATTACACAATGCAGCCCATAGCCTTCGGAGAGAAGAAGACGAGAGAGAAGCGAGTGTACGCCTGGGCTCGGCCGCGCTGGCGAATGCGGTGGCTCTTGTGCCACCTGCTCATAGGTTTTCTGCTAATAAAGAGGGAAAGACACTTGAATCAAAGTTTTTTTTTCTTCCTGGATTTTTTGACTTTTAATCACTCAATAAGTTGGCTAACTGTGAGAATAAGTTTAAATCTTTGCTTTTGTATTTAGGCAAGAAAAATAATTTTCTTTTAATGTCAATGGCTTGGCAGGGTACAAGCCCAAGGGAGTCTCTCGTATTCTGTCTCCATTCATAGAAAGTTAGTCTGATTTTACACACACACACACACACACACACACACACATGTAGACTGAAAGTAGAATCAGTTTCCTCCTAAATTTCACTTTGGGGGAAAATTGAGGTCATGGTCAGATTAAGCAAAATCTTTTTGTTTCTAAGTCAATGGCTCTTGGTTTTGGGGTCACAAATTGAGTACTGGAAACTCACAGGGATGGGGTGAGTGGAGCACATAGAATATTTTCCGTATAAGTTCCAGGGACACGGGTCCCTCAAGAAAAATCCCTGCTTCAGATCTAAAATTCAGTGTGCTCTAGCAGTGCCCGTGATTTATAATTCAATAGCAGAGACAAGTGGGAAAGGGACCTTCGTCCTTGAAACAAAAAGACTGGCTGCTGCGTTTACCTAGACACTCCCCAAGGCCAGAGGCCTGGCTTTGATCTGTCTCTGCTTCCACATGGCCTGCAGCTGTAACAGTCCCTACCTATAGCCAGTCTCCACAAATGAAAGGGCTGAGTACTACTTTTTAGAACCTCCTGCATGGCTCTTTCATGTAGGAACAATTCTAACCTGGATCTGTCCAGAGGAGGCCACAGGGGGTGACCACTGTCCACTGCTGCCCACTCCTCCCTCTCTTGTCACTGTGGTCACCGAGTGCGCCATTTTCTTCCCTGTTTGGACAAGGGGGGCCTGGCCTCCCAGGTGCAATCCCAGTCAGAAAACCTTTCATCACTCAATAGATGCTCAGCAGCATTTGCTCTCCCTGCAAAGTTTCAAAAAGGGTTTCATGGGGCTTTACGACAGCCTGTCATGGAAACATCACGTCCAACCCGACTTTCCTGCAGAAATGTCACAGGCAAGAACAGAGCTCTTGTCTCTCCTGCATCCATGGGAATCCTCTTTGCTGGTTACACACAAGCTATTGTTCAGATGCGTCCTCAAGAATGTAGAAGTATTCAAAAGCGGTAAAATCAAACAGGAAGTTTCTAACCATTGTGAGGATCCCAAAGCCCCCATGAATATGTAGTATTTACTAGTTTCTGACCGTGGTCTCCCTGGAAACCTCACCAGGCTGGTCCTGTGGATGAGGCCACGTGTCCTGTGTGTCAGGAGACACTCCAGCCTGCAGGGAAGGTGTGTGGGAAGCCACTGCTCACCAGCCCACCTGAACGCAGCACGTGAGGAGGGCATGTTTGGGGCAGAGGATGTCTGTGCGCTATCTGGGGAACTGTGCACCCATTGCTCTCTGCCTTACGGGACAAGATGCCAGTCAACAGGAAGTTGAGTAAGGGCACAACACCTCCTGCTGTGGAAAAGGAAGGGTCATAAGTCTAGCTCTGTCCTTGCCAGGCAATCCAAAGAAAGCTTCCCAGGTCACTCTTGTTTTCATATGGTGGTTTTAGAATTAAATAAGATAAAGTCAATAACGCATTGAGCACAGTGTTGGAGTAGAATAATTTCTCATTATCTGCCTTAGTTATTATTTTAGCACAGCTATAGACTTCATTCTAATTTTGGCTACCTGAAGAATTTAGTAATTTAATTTCCATTTTTCAGAGGAAGAGACTGAGGTTCCAAGAGGCTATGATTTTCCCGAGCTTCAGCTAAACTATAACCCTCCTAAGCATGTCAGTGTAGTGATCGACACTTGGCATGCGCAAAAAACAACTACTGAACCGAGTTGGTAATTAAGCCATTCAGCCAGCACTAATGCGAAACAGGAGATAAACCTTGACCTTCTGACGCCAAGTCGTGTCCTTGTCGCTGTGACACAGTGGGCCTCACACCACAAGGCCGTTCCACTTCTTCCACTCCCTTTGACTCCTCCTCTGGCTTCGAAGTAACCCTCGAAGGTCAGCTCGGTGGTACTCCTGATCACTGAGATGTGGAAAATTGGATGTGCTCATTTTGTTTGCTTCCCCAAAAAAGCATGGTGTGTTCCTGCAGGAACTCTCACTGACATGCTGTGACACCCTATGGAGACACGGTAGAAGTGTCAGTCTCACAGGGCTCACGCGTCCACAGACTCACCCCTCCGAGGTGCGCAGCCCGGGCTCCCGGTGAGCTGCACCTTTCTTCTTACGTAGCCAAAGAAAGCACCAGCTGCCGTCCCGAGGCTCTTTAGTTGCTCAGAATTTCTGTTTTGTAGCCTTTGCTTCTCCCTGGCCTCTCTGTCAGCTGCCTTCTGCTTTTCATGTCTGTCGCCTGCACTCTGAGCTTTTAACCTGTTCTTGGGTCCTAACTTTAGGCATTGAGTCACAGCTCGTTCGTCTTCAAATCACTAGTTAGTGTCTCATGAACCTTAATTTTCAATTTATCAAATAGGAAGCTTCTGGATCGTTTTCTCTGTGAGAGTCATGACTCAATGGACTGTGCTGACCCTCAAATTCTCTCGGTAACATTTCGCTCTCTCAAAAGGACAAACAGGAAAACTAGGGTGGCAAGTTCAAGCTGTAGAGAGGTTCCTCGGCAGCCCGCCTGAACTTCAAGAAACTATTTTCCCCAACATTGAAAGGCTGGGTTAAGCAGAAGGCAAACTTGCCCTTGGAAAGCGATGTGTTTGTTTTCTGATCGCATCTTATTTGAGTTATAAAACTTGTTACAGGAAGAGCTACCTACGTGGTTGGAAATCGCACACGGACTTCCCACTGATACATCTGCTTCCACTGTTCTGTCTTTTTTTTGGCATTTTTTCAAATAGTATTCCTGAATTCTACCATTCTGTCAAATCCAATACTGTACATACATTGAAGTATGAAATAAAGAAGAGATTTGCTCCTTTGGTATATCAAAAAAATCAAAATTGAAGAGCTCTAATATCCTGTAACCAAACAATAGAAATAGGATATTCAGCTTAAAGCAAAGAAGTTGAGAAATTTTGAAACAACAGTGAAAAAAATAATATAACTGTGATAAACAGAAGGTTCAAGTTCTGACCAATAAATACCACAAGATAGAGATCTTAGAAGTCATCCTTCAGGTAATTGATATGCCTGTGTGTAGGTTTAAGTGTGTGTATGTGTGTAAGTCAGCAATAATCAGTGGGATCTAACTACAGAAATTAACAGAGAGTTTGAGCTATTGGATGTTTTTAAAGAAATGTAAATTACTTTGGTTGATATTTTAACAAAGAGCTTTGATTTATTATTTTAACTAGCATATATCCGCTGTTGACAAGTCACTGGATAATTTAAATACGCTTGAGGGAATTCTTAAAAAACATTGCTATCTTAGGCTTGCAAATTTATACGCATAGTTATTTTTCTAGCAATGTCTTTCTTCCCTGATAGTGCCTTGTTTAATTCTGTCGAATAATCAAAAATTTTAAATTAGCAGGCAATGGACATTACTACTTTTGTAAGTTAAACTTTTATCATATGTATAAATTTTCTTTTTCTCAAAGTAAGTAACCTCTACGGGTGTGTGTGTATGTGTGTGTGTGAGAGAGAGAGAGAGAGAGACAGAGAGACAGAGAGAAGATCTAAGAAAGTTTACACCTCTCTGTGGCATCATAGAAATTCAATATAAATACAAAAGAATCCAAAGAAAAAGCAACAGCTACCTACGCACTCCCTGCCAACACCTATGTTCACACTCTCCCTCCCACTGTATATCATTTTCGAACTTTCTAGTTCATGTCAAAATGTTCCTTGCTAATAAATGTTAATCAGCACCTAAAATTATTCTTTGTGGGAACAAAAGTGTTTACTAATCTTTTAAAACTGGGAAAGTTGTGATGAATATATTTTTCATCCAAGCATCAAAAAGAGTAAGGTAAGCATGACACTGTGTTACTGCAGGTATTTGTTATTTCGGGCAAGGTGAGTTGGGTGTCATGATAGAGGAGTGACAACGGGAACACTATGTGGTGCAGCAGAGCCCAGGTAATAGCATTAGGTACCAGAGAGTAACTTGCCTTCTAGAGATTCACGCAATTATTGCTGCGAATGCTGAAAGCGACTGAGGAGGATGAATTTCGGTGGGCAAGCAGATCATGCCAGTTTCGCTTTACTGAGACAATTCTCCAAATTCACAGCAGGTTACTCCTCTCTCCGGTGCATGTAGCACCGAGTGTCAGCCTCTGGACTTGTTTTTAGAGAGTGGTCTCATTTCATTGAATGGATTTGCCCTTGACATTTGTATAAAAAATGTCTGGATGTATGATTCAGATGCCACACGTAAGGAGAGGTTGGTGTTGAAAGTAAACTTATAGGTAATTTTTTGATCCTGAGAGTAATCCAACCCAGAGTAGTGTTTTTTAACAGTTAGATTTTCAGACAACAGGTTTTCCCAGAGCAAGGTCGTGACAGTGGTGCTATTTACTGGACAGTGTCAGGAGAGTTCTCCGTGCTTGCACGGGACGTGGCTACCTAGCGCGTTCAGTAATACCTAGACCCACCGGGCGATGACAGGGTGAGTGCCGTGTGCCTGTCCCCCTCTCCTGTGGATCAGATCTTGAGGACCTCAGACTGTCAGCTGCAGATCGATGTGTCCATGGTGCTGTGCAGTAGGTTAAGGGCTTCCTGAAGCCGTGTTCAATCCTGTGAGCAGGTGCTACTGTACCCACTGCATAGGTGAGGCAAGCTAAACCTGGAAATTTTAAGTATCGTGCATAGAGTGCTGCAGCTAATTGATGGCACGACACGGACACCTGCGTGGCTGCAGAAAATAAAGGAAGGGAACAGGAAGGAGGTGATGTTACCCAGGCAGCAAGGACCAGCCTCAGCAGGCTGCTGTGGCCACGTGAAGGAGTCTGGATTTTATTCCATGCGGTCATTTTCATGTTTGCAAACACGAATGCATCGGATTGTGTTGGTATTTCATCCAGCCAATACTTGTCCGAATCAGCCAGCATCGTTCCCGGGTTTACAGCCCATTGCTGCTTCCAGCATCCTCTCCTTCGTGCTGAATTCGACTTTCTCATCACTGATCCCCTTCAGTTACCAAAACCACTCAGTGCCAGTGTGTTAGGGACCATGTCTCTGTGTCTTGACTTTCTAGTTCCTAAATTGGCAGTGTGTGCCTTCAGCACTTTGAATGAAACTGCTTTTATTACTGATGAAGACACTGACGTCAGCTAAACCGTGGTTCCTTTACGAGTCATTCTCTTTCCTCTGTTTGCCTCCAAGGCTTTTCTCCTGGCGTTTGATATTAAGAAATTGCACAGCAACGTGTTTATGTGTGTATTTTATTTATTTATTCTGCTCAGGGCTTGGTATGGTTCCTCAATGTGTCTCGTTCCAGGTCTGAAAAATTAGTTTTCACTACTTTTTGGAAAGTTGACTCCAGCCCTAATTTCTATTAGAATTATGTTAAACCTTCTTCTCTCGTTAAGTTATATTGAGTCGTTTTCATAAATACCCAGCCCTGCATATCTCTGTGTCGAATTCTGGATGATTTTTGCAAATCTGTCTTCCAATGAATTCCTGTATCTGCAAATACATCAAATGGGTTACTTAATGTTTTTTGCTTTTTTTAAAAAAAAATCATGTTTTCCATTTCTGGAAGTGCTCTTTAATTCCTTTTTCAAATTCTTATTTTTTTCATAGTGACCTACCCTTACATCATGAACTTTAGACTTTTAAAAAATGTCCTCAATAATTTTAAACATTCTTTATTTTCTCTTTCTGAGTGTGAAGTTCTTTCAGGTTTATGCTGTCTCATGGTGAATTGACTCCTTTTATTTTCATTATGAGTTCGCTTTTATGGAGAATTTTTCTTTCAATTTTTATTCTAGTAGTTTGGAATTTATAAATCCCATGTACATTTTTTCTAGATTATCCTTAAATGTTTAACTATTCTCCAAAAGCATTTTATCAATGTCCAAATTTCACCTCCTCCCTCCGGGAAGACAAGAACCTTCCCATGCTCTGGTTCCCTGCACCTTCCGGCACCTGTCATGTTGTGATCACGTGTGGGCTTATTTCAGATATCATTAATTGCCTTACTTTATGAAAACACGTTATTCAGAATCAACCAAAGATTTTACTGGGTGCTATTGTCTTTCCTATCACTGTTCCTTGTGTTTGACAGCCTCTTTTTATTGTATTCGCTTTGTATTTCGCTGTAGTAAATTTTTGGAAATGCTTCCAGAAACAGTGTGTGGTTTGTAAAGTTTCTGAACAGTTTCCTCACACTCATAAGAACTGAGCGCTTACACTTGAATGTTACTAGAGCAGGAGATAGTGTTATGAGACTGAAGTAACTTTTCTCAAGGACTTCAAAAACTTTTAAGATACTCCTCGGTTATTCTAGCTAGTATCCGTCATTGCATCATCGTTGCATGTGAAAAGTATGTTGTTGATTTAATTTTCATTTCTTTGTAAGTAACCCGTGTCTCCCCATCTGACTCTCCCAGTCCAGTGTCTGCCTGTCTGTCTCTCTCTCTGTCTCTCTCTCTCAGTAGTTTTAGAACTATTCTCTTTAGATTTGTTACTCTAGGATGTCGTTATCATAATGTGTCTTCTTTATGATAGCCATTCTTTAATATTTGGTGAAATTCATTCAATAGGAGGTATATTTTTATAATGGTTCTATATGTGTTCAAAAATGATTGTAATTGAGGACAGAATTCTATGTACATATGTTTTATTCAACCAAAAATAGTCAATCATAATGTGCATAATTCCCATATCCTTACAATTAAGGAGAGTGTCAAACTTTCCCTTTATTTCTGTGGGTTTATTCTCTTTTCTCTTTTTCTTGCTGCTTATCACACAAATCAAGTATTCCGTACTGAGTTTTATACCTACTAATAATATGGAAGCTATACATTCTCTCGAAAGTCTTTTCTGTGGTCATCCTCAAAATGTTAACATATATATTTGACTTAACCAAACATGTATGTTACTCATGATCTGCATATTCCTCCTTAGCAGTGTAGACTGTAATTTAGCTCTCTGCACCCATTTTATGTTATACTGTTGTCCAATTCTTCAGTTCCTCTTTTCCATCATGGCACACAGATAATCAAAAATAATTATTATTGTTTTATTGCTTTAGACAGTTGATGCTCATGCAGACTTACCAACTATTCTTTCTTGTGGTTTATTTCTGGCTTCAGTTTTCTTCCTTCTAAAACTGCTTTCTCTTCTTCTTTTATACACGTTTAGTTAATAGTGAAATTCCTCAATCTTTGTCTGAAAATGATAGAAATTAACACTCACTATTTTATAACAGTTTAGCTGGGTATAAAATTCCATGATGATGATGATTTTCCTTTAATATTTTAATATTATTTCATTGACACATGATTTCTATTGTTAATATTGGTAAGTCACATATCAGGCAAATTTTCACAATATAATTTTTCCCCTCACTGTTATAATTTAAGATCTTTTTCTAAAAAGTGTGTAGTTTGTCTATGATAATCTAGGTATGTGTATCTTGTATTTATCCTGTTAGATTCATTGAGATTTCTGCTTAGGAGAATTTAGATCTTTTCTCAATTCTAAAAAAATTCTAGCCATTATATTTTGAATAGTTATTTTCTTTCATTCTATTTCCCCTTCTGGAATTTCTATTACATTGTATGTACTTAGGCAATAATTTTTGTAAACCTAACAGAAAAGAAGGATAAAAGTAATGACTCACAACATAAGATATAACATAAGCCTATTATTTCATATATATATATATATATACACATGTATATGTATATATAAATTTCAATTCTATAAGATATTTTTTATTTAATTTATTTAAAAATAATTATGCAGTGCTTACATTTGTAAGAATTTCAGAAATACATTTCATTTTGTCCTTGAAACAAGCCTTGAGCTACCACTGAGTAAATCCCTGGAGCAACCATTCTTGCAATTCAGTATATCTTTCTTCTGCTTTGTATAACCTCCTCATTCCTTCACTCACTCATTCACTCAATTTTCCATTTCATTTTTTTAGTAATTTTTCTTGTGTGCCTGGTATTTTGGATGTATTGTGCACTTTTCTCACATTTTTGTCCCACTCTTCACTCCTTTAATTATTTTAAATGTTCTTACCTCATGGTTTCCCCTAGAAGTTCTATCATCCGAAGCTCATGGACACCTTACCCTGATTTGATTGTGTTTTTTGGCTTCCTGCCACAGCAGGTTCTCATCCTCAAGGGCTGAGTTGTGAGTGCGTCTTGGGTGGGCATTATATCTGGTAATCCCATGCTGACTAGGCTTCCAGTGAGTCCCTGAAGCGTGGTTATGTGTTTCTCGTTTGGTTGCCACATTCTGGCTGTGCAACATGTTTACACCAATTCATCACCTTTAAATGTAGGTGACACACATTTCGGCTGGTCGACAGACCCACGTCATATATTTTCTGGAAGCACCTTCCTCTCAAGGCCCAGGGCTAGGCATGGAAACTTACCTGTTTGCTTTCTAAACTAATAAGTACTTTTTCCTCCACCTTTTCACTGAATATGCAGTCCTGGTTGCTCATACTTGTATGCCCTAGACCTTGAGCAGACGCATGACTTTCATGATCATAATCGTATGGCCTGCACTTCACACAGATGTATGGCTTTCATTACACGGAGCTGTCACTGCCACCCGAGCCCAGTGTCCCCATCTCCTGAGCCTGACAGGGAGCTTCAAGGCTCTGCCAAACTCTGGCATTGCTGGACATTGCTTTTGCTTTCCTGATATCGTTTCTATATCCTTAAAAGTATGTCCACTGTAATACACCCAGCATTTCTACCTGTTTCTTAGTTGATTTGCAGGCAGTACAGTGTAGTGTCTGGCTGACAGCGTGATCTCGGAAGCCTCACCGCCTTGGGTAAACCCCGGTCCACCACACATTAGCTGTACACACTTTGGAAAGCTTTGTAACTTCTCTGTGCCTCAGTTACATACATCATTTGTAAACTGGAAGTGATACTATTACCTATCTCATGTGTGTGTAAAAAATAAGTTAACAAGGCCGGGCGCAGTGGCTCACGCCTGTAATCCTAGCTCTCTGGGAGGCCGAGGCAGGCGGATTGTTTGAGCTCAGGAGTTCGAAACCAGCCTGAGCAAGAGTGAGACCCCATCTCTACTAAAAATAGAAAGAAATTAATTGGACAACTAAAAATATATAGAAAAAACTAGCCGGGCATGGTGGTGCATGCCTGTAG
>CAUYSK010043043.1:0-22484 GCA_963575035.1 Avahi laniger
ATTTTTAGTTGTCCGATTAATGTCTTTCTATTTTTAGTAGAGATGGGGTCTCGCTCTTGCTCAGGCTGGTTTCGAACTCCTGAGCTCAAACAATCCGCCCGCCTCGGCCTCCCAGAGAGCTAGGATTACAGGCGTGAGCCACCACGCCCGGCCTGGGAAGATTTCTTGAAGGAAGGGGACCGTGAGATGGGCTTTATCGGTGGACATAATGACATAAGGACACGTAAGGGTAGGGGAAGGCCATTCGGCAAAAGCCAAAGCCTGAGCAAAGGCCATCAGGAGATTTCTTAAAGCTCAAGATTTGCAGGGCAAAGAGATTACCCTACAAATCTAGGGGCGGTGGGGACTCCCGCCCTCGCCCCGCCTGGCACTGCCCTGCAAGGTAGAGGCCCCGCTCCGTCCAGCCCCTTCTCGGCCTGATCACGGTCAGCCAGCCACGGTCCGGTTCCGACCCCGCCCCTGTCTTCCGCGTTCAGTCCCTCACTTCCCGCCACGCCCAGGCTCAGGCCCCGCCTTCGTCTGATTTGGAGCAATCAGACCGAACCTGGAGCAGCCTCTGCTCCACCCATGCCACGCCTCCCCTCCGTCAGGTGCAATCAAAATCAAGCTCCTCGTAGCTCAGGCCCCGCCCCCGCCTCTTCCGGGCCATCCTTCTCCCGCCGAGATCCCACCCTGACCACGCCCCCTTTTCGTTCGGCACAGCCCGGCAGGGCCTTCTGGCCCCGCCCCTGCCTGGCCCCGCCCCGTCTGGCCTCTCCCCCATGCGACTTTGGCGGCTGCATCCCGCAAATCCGCCCGGGGTGCGGAGCTGCAGCCATGGCGGTCACAGCTGAGGCCTCCCGCAGGAAGGAGCGCGTCCTCTGCCTGTTTGACGTGGACGGGACTCTGACGCCTGCTCGCCAGGTAGGACCCTGACGTTCGACAGCTCCTGCCAGGAGTATCACGCGGACACCCCGAGGCTGAATGTGGGGCCTGCAGCAGCGTGACCGCAGACACCCGGGGACCAGTGTGGGATGCAGCGGTACTCGGCCTTTGATATCCTGAGGCCGCCCACTGGCAGTGATTGGGACTCGGGCCCCCCATGTCACAGCCCCCTGAGCGTCCGCGCCCACGTTCTGCCTGGGAGTGTGGGGCTGAATCCAATTCTGGAGGGAGGAGGCTGCGAGCCAGGGCCTAGTTCCCCTTCCTCTCCTCCCACCCCCAAGAGGCTCACACACGCCAAAGCCGGGCTCCGGCCCGCCCCCGCCTCACCAGCCCAGCCGGGGCTCCCACCCTAGTTCTGCCCTAGGACGCAGCAGTAGTTAGAGCGGGCTTCTGAATTGGGGTTCCAGGCACCTGGTGGGCGCCAAGGAAACCTTTACAGGCTCGGGCCTGGGTCTAGTTTCTCAAGCCCCTTACACTTTACCTCCCACCCCTAGTCTGGAGGCAGAGGGCTTTTTTTCATGAGTTTATGGGCTCCACCCACCTGGAGGTGAGAGGCTCCAGGCCTAGTCTGGTTACAGGGGGGACATTGAGGCTTAGTGAGGATGGGAGTGTAGTTTTCCTCCTAAAGAAGTCTCACCTTATTGACCCTCCAACCTCTGTTCAGTTTTTCTCCCTTTGGAGAGTTCCCAAGCCCACCCTCACCAGCTGGATGCATGGACAAGCAGGGCTCATTCATGCCCATCCTGTGGGGATTCCATCCACCAATCCAGGGGCCATGACCAACCGAGGGATCTCCTGCAGCAGAGGAGCAGTGGGATGGATTACTGGGCAGTGGCTAAGCCTCCTCTCTTAGGTCCTGAATTCCCCTCCCGGATGGTGAAGTTGCTCTGGCTTAGGCCCTTGGGGCTGGAGACAGGGAGGGATCAGGGAGGAAGTTGGCAGAACTGGAGGGAGGGTGGCAGGGCCTAGGCACAGTCCCCTCACCTCCCTCTGACCCTTTGCTCCACTGACACAACAACCTGAACAAGAACAGTGTGTTAATTTGTCAAGGGGCCAGGCCCTGTGCTTAGCATTTTTCACAAGTTAATTTTTAATTATACACATATTCATGAACACGTTTCATTCATTCAAGAATGAAAACGTAACAGTAAAGGGTAAAGTCCTCTCTGACCACACCAGGATACCAGGCCTGGCCCCTTCCCCAAAGTAATGTGGAGCTTCCTTCCAGACCTTTTTCTGGATCTGTTTGCTCGGAGTGAATATTAAGCGTTGTCTTGTGAGACTGTTTTTAATTAAGTGGCATTATAACATGTCTTGGGACCCTGCCACATTCTGTGTAACCACACTGTAGTATTTCAGAATCGGTATGTTCCATTCTCTGATTGACAAACATGTAAGTTGTTTGCAGTTTTTCACTATAATAAACCACACCCCAGTGAACCTCCATATATACCTAGGCAAGAGAACTGGATATTCTGGGTGACAAGGCACGTGCATTTTAAGTTTTAATAGATCTTGCCAAATTACCCTCCAAAATGGCTGTACCAGTTTACACGCTGACCAACAGCATTGGAGAGTGCCTGTTCCCCTGCATCGTCGTCTCCTCTAGACATTGCTGGCCTTGTATATCTGAATATATGAAAATATGGGATATAAGTTATTACGAAAGTTTACATTTCCTTAGTGAGGAATCTTTTCATGTGATTAGTCACCAGTTAATTGCTTTTCATTTCCAAGCATTTGAGATGCATTATCTCATTTAATCCTAACAGTGACCCCCTCCCAGTGATTACCCCTATGGTCCCCATTTTACACAAGGGAATATTGAGGCAAAGAAAGACAAAGCCATTTGTTCAAGGCCATCCTGTTTCTGAGCCAGAGTTTGAATACAAGTACATCAAATTTTTGAGGTCTAAACCTTGTGCTGCTTCAGATCCAGGTGGACTGTGGGCTCTCTGGGTTCTGAACACTGAGGGCTGAGTGGAGGTCCCACACATGGTGACAGCCAAATCCTGTGCTTCCCCTTTCCCCCCACAGAAAATTGACCCTGAGGTGGCCACTTTCCTGCAGAAGCTGCGGAGTAGAGTGCAAATTGGTGTGGTGGGCGGCTCCGACTACTCTAAGATTGCCGAGCAGCTGGGCGAAGGGGATGAAGGTAGGCGTGGGGGCGGGAGTGGAAGGAGTGGGGAGTTCAGGAGATCCCTGGGCACCTTCAAAGACCCAGTCCTGCTTCTGTAGGCAGAAGTAGAGGAGTTGTTCCATCGCTGATTGAACAAACATTAAGTGAGCGCCTCCCTGGCAGGCCTCGTGCTAGGCCCTGGAGAAACAGCTGGGAAGAAAGCAGGCCACATCCCGCCCCTATGCAGTTTACGTGCTCACTTCTCCCTGCTCAGTCTGAGTCTTGATTTCCTCACCTTTAAAGTGGGCATAATCAATAATGGGTACCATTTGTTGAAAATGACCGTGTGTTTACTGCAATTCATTTCACCCTCACAATCGCACTTCAGAGTAGGCATGATTATCCCATGCAACAGAGGAAGGCTCTGAAGTTACCGAGGAAATTGTGTGGATCCCAGAGCCCCTGGTCTCAGCTTAGTCAAAGCAGGTGCCTCCGGTTCCTCACCAGAAACTTCCTTGCATTTTCCCTTTTCCCCACCCCTTGTTCATTCCATTAGCAAACCCAAAGGTGTCTTCCTGTCCCCTGGATGCCCCCACAACCCCGTCGCAGTCCAGGTGATCCCCTGCTACCTGCACCCTGCAACAGCCTCCTGGCTGTGCTCCCTCTACCTCCTCCCACCCACCCTGGCCACTTCAGGTGGCAGCGAGCCCCGAGAAGACAGTGATGGAAGCCGTGAAACGGAAGGAAGCCCCTGCACGGAGGGGCTGTGGGAGCACAGAGCGGAAATGACGCCCTCTGCCGGGGAGTCCTGCAAGGCTGGCAGAGGAGGATGCAGGGAGGGAAGCCAGGGGGTGGGCGTTCCAGGCAGAAGGACCTGCCCATCTGCTTGAGGGAAGAGGCCTAGAGGTGTGACTGGATTGTCTGGAGAAAACAAAATTGCAGAGGGAGATGAGGCTGGAGAAGCAGAATGGCCTTTGAATGCCAAACCCAGGGTTTGGGCTGAGTCTCTCTCTACTTGCCTCTGGGTGACAGTCAGACCTGGTCTCATACTCTTTCCTTCTCCGCTGGCCTCTCTGTGGCTCCAAAGTCATCGAGAAGTTCGATTACGTGTTTGCCGAGAACGGGACGGTGCAGTATAAGCATGGCCGGCTGCTCTCCAAGCAGGTCAGTGCCCTCAGGGCTTGGTCAGGGCCACCCTGCTTTTTCTCAGTGGGACAGTCCCAGGGTGCCTTTCTGTCCTGGGCTGGGGGAGAAGTGCCATGCCTGTCCCGGGTTGGGCAGCCTGGGCCACACTCAGAGCCTTGTGTTCCTTGCCCAGACCATCCAGAACCACCTGGGGGAGGAGCTGCTGCAGGACTTGATAAACTTCTGCCTCAGCTACATGTCCCTGCTCAGACTGCCCAAGAAGCGGTGAGGTCCCGCCCAGCCTGGCCTCCGAACCTGGGCCCCAGGGAGGAAAATCATGGGTCCCTGAGACGGAACCTGGAGACACTCAGGCCTCTGACTTAGCAGGGGCGGGGGTGGGTTCCTGTCCCCTTTGAAGTCTAGGGATGCTGTGGTCCCAGGTGGGGCTGGATTTGAATTCAGGGCTGTTTTCCTTCTCTCTGGCTCCTGCCCTGCCTACCCCTTCCATCCCCCCTAGTGGAACCTTCATCGAGTTCCGGAACGGCATGCTAAACATCTCGCCCATCGGCCGCAGCTGCACCCTGGAGGAACGGATCGAGTTCTCCGAACTGGACAAGGTGCCACTAGCTGTGTAACCATAGGCCTGTAGGATGTCAGTCACTCGACCCTCTGAGCCTTTATTTTCTCTCTGCTTCCCCAAGCCAACACCTCGGGGGCATTTCCACCTCCCACCGTCGGGTCCAACAGCTCCTATCCGTCTGGTCATCTACAGAACAAGACCCCACTGTCCACACCGTCACCTTCCCCCAACCCCAGGCTGCCCCAAGTCCCCTCCCTCTGTTCCTTCCATCCCCCAGAACCCTGCCCGTCTGCTTTCCAGCTTCTGAATACGTCCACCGCATACGCTCCCTGCGTGCAATCCTCTGTGGCTTCCTGTTGCCAGCTAGACACTGTCCCAGCCCCTCCTGAGGGACCCTGAGGGGTCTGCCAGGCTCCAGCTCCCCGCTTCAGCCCCCTGTCTGCACTTTTCACGCTCCACTTTCTGTTCCAAGTTCCTCTCACCTTCGCATGTGCTGAACCTGCCAAACCTTGGGGTGCATTTTGCTTGTCTCCCCACAGTCCACCCCCTCTCAGGGGTGGAGCGATCCGTCCATCCAGCCTTTGCACACTGGCCCGTCCATGTGGGTCTCTCTGACCTGACCTGTGGCCCCCTGGCTGATTCTAGAACAGCAGTGGTAGTATCCCACCTCCCTCTCGCCCGCTCGCCCTCGCCCTCTTCACATCTGCTCGCACCTCACCTTCCCAGTGGAGCCTACGTCTACCATTGCACCCCGGAACTTCCTGCTCCTGCTTTATTTCTCCCCAAGCAGCCGTCACCACCCTCTGACACCCTCTACCATCTATTCTTAAATCTTGGTTACTGTCTGTCCCTGTGCCAGAACCCCACGCTCCCTAAGGGATCTCTGTAGCCCATTCACCTCTGGATCCCTGAGCCTGACACGTAGCAAGTGCTCAGGAAATGTTTTTTGAATGAATGAAATAGGTAATGTTATCCCCATTTTATGAATGAGGAAACTAAGGCTCAGATGGAAAGTGACTTGCCCAGGGTCATGTGGGAGTTGGTGCTGAGCAGATTTGATTCCACCTTCAGCCCTCTGGTGCTTCCCTGAGGGTTGGTGGGACTCTCTGGCAATGGCCTCCCACCGCAGGTCCTGAGGCCTGGGAGGCAATGCCCATGCATGGGACTTCTCTTATCAGAGTAGTTAATATTGGCCCTTCCCCCACACACTGAGAGGTGACTCCTCAGACCACCCAGGTTTCCAGTCCCAGCTCCACCTCCTACTTGCCTGGTAACCTGGAGAAGTAGCTTCTCTACTGTGTGCCTCTGTTTTCTCACCTGTGGAGTGGGGATAATAGTAGCTCCCATCCCATGGGCTGTCATGCGCCTGGTGTGGGGGTCTGGGGGTGCACGCACTGACTCTCCCCCAGCCCCCTTCTCTGGTCTTTTTGGCTCCTGTTTGCCCCCTCCTGGTACTGGAAAGGCACGAACATTCCTGATCTGAGCCTCCTACACGCGCCCCATGCAGATCCCATAGAATGCCTTACTCTCCTACAGTCATTCAGAAACCTGAGGGAGGGGCAAGGAGTCCCCTTCCCTAGAGGAGGACACTTCAGAGTAGTCCTCAGGCCAGAGGGTGAGTGAGTAGCTCAAGGTCACCATGCTGGTCCCCACTGAGGCTGGACTTGGCATACAGGGCTGCCCAGTGACCAGTCTGGTGCTCCAGAGAAGGAGGTACAGCAACCCTGAGCCATGTGGAAACATTTCTTCAGAGCTTGGGGTACCCTTAGCTCTGGCCTCCCAGGGCCCACCCACTTGGCCGGGAAGACAAGGCCAAGATGAGCAGGTGGCTCACATCCCTTATCTGCTTTTGCATGAAAAGGAAGCAGGCAGGGGTCATTCATTACTTCCCCACCCTTTAGTCCAGGAAATGGGCCCAGAGAGATCAGGCGAGTTGCCTGTGGTCACACAGCTGGGCCTGGCTACCTGCCTCCAGGACTCCCTCTGGGGCATGTCTGGCTTTATAGCTCGTCCTCCCTGGGTGGCTTCTCCAGGCCTCACGCTTCTGCCCAGCTGCTGCCCATGCCTGCCTCTCCAGTCCAGCGCTACCAACTGTGACCTGCGAGCAGTACCAGTCGCCCCACTCCCGGGCTCCGAAATCCTTCGTGGTTCTTGGTCTCAGTCTGGTCTCTAAGCAGACTGAGCTGAATGTCAGCCTGTGAGCTGAATGTCCTACTGAGCTCCCACCACTGCTCAGCCAGATGGAGGCTTGAACCTCTGTGCCTCTGCCGTGGTGTGAGTGCGCTGAGTGACCCATTTGCTCCCATGATGCACAGCAGCTGAGAGGTCAGGCTGACTGGTTTGAATGTTCAGCCCCGCCCCAGGCCGGCACAGCAGCTCCCCTTTGTGGCATCAGCAGGGCAGGCCCAGAGGGGTCCTCATGTTTGCAGAGGCGCTGCCAGAGTTTCGAGGTCCTGCTCGGAGGGGTGGAGGTGGTTGCGAGGTTGGTGCTGTGGCCACACTTGGCATCCTGCTGCCCTCTCTGAGTGCCACCGCCAGTTACTCACGGGTCTTCTACTCTTGGCTGCCCACACTCTAGCTTCTGAACTGATACCCGGCCCATGCCTCCGTTGGCGGGGAGCCAGACTGAGTCCACAGTCGCAGCCCTTCTGGATTCAAGCCCTGGCTCTGCACTAAGGCTGGGTGACCTTGACCAGGCCCAACCCCTCATCTGTACGGTGGGCATCGTGCCCACCTGGAAGACTCTGAGCTTACGCGATTGTGTGCCCAGCACAGGCCCTGGCGCACAGCAGCTCCCTGAACTAAACCTGCTCCCCCCGCCCTGCAGAAGGAGAAGATCCGGGAGAAGTTCGTGGAAGCGCTGAAAACAGAGTTTGCCGGCAAAGGGCTGAGGTTCTCCCGAGGTACGTCCACCCTGCAGAAGCCCTGGGAGGCCTGACCCAAGGGCCCTCTCTCACTGCCCACCCCTCCAGAGGCCAGGCTGCAGAAGTCCCCCCCCACCTCAGGGCACAGCAGAGGCTCAGTTTTTTGTTTGTTTTGTTTTGGTTTGGTTTTTTTTGAGATGGGGTCTCTGTTGCCCTGGGTAGAGTACAGTGACGTCATCATAGCTCACTGCAACCTCCAACTCCTGGGCTCGAGCGATCCTCCTGCCTCAGCCTCTTGAGTAGCTGGGACTACAGGCATGTGCCACCACCCACACCTGGCTAATTTTTTCTGTTTTTACTAGAGAGGGTGTCTCGATCTTGCTTAGGCTGATCTTGAACTCCTAAGCTCAAGCAGCCCTCCCTCCTCTGCCTTACAGAGTGCTAGGACTACAGGCGTGAGCCACCGCACCAGGCCAGGGGCTCAGTGTTTACCGGGCCCCAGGCTTCCCCACAGCAGTAAACATCCCACGCCCACCAATTGCTCAGGCCAAAAACCTAAACATCTCCCTTCAGTTCTCTCCCCAAGTCCAGTCTCCTAGCAAGTCCCAGGGCCCTATATAGTCCCAAGTGCATCTGGAATCTGACTGCCACTCACCTCTGCTGCCAGCAGTTCTTCCCAGGCTCCAAGTGACCCCAACCCCACTGGCCCCGCTCTGCCACCTCATCCCCTTCCCAGTGGCCAGAGGGGAGCCCAGCTGCGTCAGGGTCACTTGGTGCCTGGGTCATGGAGTGCCTCTGCTCAAAGCCCTTGAGAGGCTCCTCCTCATCCTTCCAGATAAAGCCAAGGGCCCTGCCCCTGCGTCTCCCAGCCCTTGCTGTTGCTGGGACACTCCTCCCCCTTCCCAGCCCCAGGGCTGTACTTTGTCCCCCAACCATCCCCACTCTGGGCCAGGTCCCAGCGCAGGGTCATCTCCCTGCCCCCGCTGGGGGGGTGAGCCTCTCTCCCCCCAGCTGGTCTTGTTTGTGCACCACCTGTTCCCCCAGCTGAGTTGCAACTTCCAGGAGGAATGTGACTCTGTCCTGTGCCCTGTGTTGAGTGGGCACTCAAGGGTTGTTGAATGAATGAACATGGGGCCCTGCCCAAGCTCACCCCCTCTGCTAGGCTTGTCTGCCCCCCCCCACTCTCTCCGCAGGAGGCATGATCAGCTTTGACGTGTTCCCTGAGGGCTGGGACAAGCGCTACTGCCTGGACAGCCTGGACCAGGACAGCTTCGACACCATCCACTTCTTTGGGAACGAGACCAGCCCTGTGAGCGCGGCCCAGCCCAGGTTCCCCCCAACCCAAATCGCCCAAGGTCCAGGCCAGGACACGGGGCAACAGAACAGACCTCTTGGGGTGGGGCTCCCCGAGAACAGCCATTGCTCACAGCCCCAGCACAGATTGGAAGGCTGGGCCCAGAGTGGGGTGGACTCTTATTCCATGTCACATAGCAAGTCAGGGCAGGGCTGGTGACAGCTGAGATGAGCTTCCTGGTGGGTCTGAGGGGACGGGAGGAGGACAGGGCGGCTGCAGGCCCCACCGTGGGAGCCTCCTCCAGGCTTCACCCAAATGTGCCTTTTCTGCTCTTCTGTGTGCAGGGTGGGAATGACTTTGAGATCTTTGCCGACCCCCGGACTGTTGGCCACAGTGTGGTCTCCCCTCAGGACACAGTGCAGCGATGCCGAGAGATTTTCTTCCCAGAGACAGCCCACGAGGCGTGACCCACACCTATCATGGTGACTTCCAAAGAGCCAGGCCCAGGCCCACAGAGAGGCCCTGGCGCCGGATGGGTGCTGGGGGCCCTCCTGCTCGGGCCCAGGGCACCTGCCCTGTGTACCTGCTGCAAGGCCCACCCAGACAGGGCCAGGGGCTGTGAGGATGACTGTCCCCAGCCGGTCGTCCCCTGGTGAGGCTGGCTTCTGTCCTCCCAGGGCCTAGTGTTCCCGTCCTCTGCCCAGTGGCCCTGTCCACAGCTGCTGCTTGTATTTCTGAACAGAACAGGTTTCTGTCTACACAGAGGGGAGGTGTGTGGGAGTGTCATGTGAGATCTGGCCCACCCTGTCTGCCCGCCCCAGTTGACTGGGTGCCAAGTGGTGGGAAAGGTGCATATTTTAGAGAACTTTATGTCACAAATATTAAAGTTCCCAGAGCAAGGTGTGGCGTCAGTTGTGTCGGAATGGGTGATTGGCCCCAGTCACCGCTGCAGGCTAGAAGCAGGCATGGAGGGCAGGGACTTGGGCCAGGACACACAGGAAGTCTTCCATCCGGTCGGAGGGGGTGCCATGGAGGCCCCAGCCAAGGACCAGTTTGGTGTGTCCTTCCCCAGCCCCTTCTCTGGGGATCCAGACAGACAGAGGCAGCTCTGGCCATAGCAGGTCACAGTTGAGGGTTTATTGCCAGTGTTAGGAAGGATGGGGAGCCCAGTGGCGGGGGCCTTGGGAGGGTCTCTGGCTGGGGACCGCAGGGCCTGTGAGTGGGGAGGAGAGCTGCTGCCCTGCCCCAGGTGGCCCTGGGCCAACTGGTGCCTAAAAGGGGTCTCCTCACAGGAGGGAAGCCTGGGGGACTCCTAGGAGTCAACCTACGCCAACAAGCGCTCTGCCATGGGGAGTGGGGTCCTTGTTCCTCAGGGGACAGGCCTTGCTGAGCCTATCTCAGAGTGGGGTACCAGATGGGTGGGGCCTCCAAGCTTTGGGGCTGTCTGGCATACCTCGGCAGCTCTGGGCTCCCGGCCTCTGTGTGCTGAGCACTGGGGCAGGCTTGGGGTGCAGATGCCCCACTGACCTCTCCCTGGGGTCTTGGGGCACCTACAGGGCCAGAGATCCTCCTAGGCAGGCACTGACCCCCCTCATCCTGGGCATTTGAACCCTCAGTTTTACTCACAGATGGGGTCTCAGAGTCACCGTCCCCTGGCAGCCCTCCCGGGAACCTGTGGCCCCATTTCCCCCATCAGGTGATGTGCTCTCTGGAAGGGAGTGTGCAGGCCAGGGGTGGGGAGGTGGAGGCAGGCAGGACCCTCCTTCCCCACATCCCAGGCCCCCATCCCACCTAAGAGTGCGCGCGTGCGCACACACACCCTAGCCCCAAAGGGACTCCAGGTGGCAGGGGCCACACATCAGGGACAGACAAGGTAAGGCCACACCTCAAGCCACTGGCTTGTCAGGGACCAGTGGGAGTCCCCCATCCTGTGGCTTTGGGATGAGGGTCTAGGTTGGGGGTTGCAGGACCGGAGATCTCCCAGGCTGAGGGCCATCCTCGTGGGCACCCAGCCCTGGCCCTGCCTGAGGGGACATGTGTCTGTCCATTGAGGTGTCCTCAGCAGCCGTTGTGGCCAGGCACAGGGCGGAGTGTCGGTTTGTGAGTCGGGGTAAAGGAGATGGCTCCATTCCAGCTGGAGAGAAGGAGCCCCCTCCGTGGACCCTCACCTCAGGGCAGGGAGAGGCCACTGGCTCAGTGTGGCCCAGGGGAAGGAACACAGCTGGCCAGGCTGAGGAGGGGGTACTGGCTGGCAGCTCAGGAGCCCCAACCCCCTCCACCCTCAGGCCCCTCTTTCCTGCCCCACAGTGCACTAAACAGGAAGCAGGCCCCGCAGTGAGGAGCTCCCCCAGAGCACTCACCAGCCTGGCTTCCGAGGGGAAGGGTCCAGGCCAGGGTGGGAGGCCCCAGCCCAGGGTGGGGGATGTGAGTAGCACAGCAGAGTCTGTCCCCAGGCCAGGGCCTGGCAAAGAGGGACACAGAGTGGGGGCAAGAGGAGCCAGCATGTATGGAGGGGTCCCACTGTTACCCTGGACTCTGACTCGAGGACACTGGCCAAGAGGCTGAGTGGGCCTGGTGTGTCTAGGGCAGGGAGGGGAAAGAGGCAGTGGACAGCAGAGAAGCCAGGCCTGGCAGCCTTCCCCTCCGCCCAGCTCCTGGCCAGCTCACACAGCAGTCACGGGCCACAGGGGTGGGTGGAGCACACGCTCACAGCCACAAGCACAGACACACACACACACACACAGGGGGACATGCCCCAGGGACTGATTAGCCAGCACAGTGGGGGCACAGGGCTGGCTGCTGCCCATCCACCCTGTGTGGCTCCCCACCCACCCAGCCTAGGAGCCCACAACCTGGCCAGACCACGTCTCGTGGGGAGTGTGGGGGGCCAACTGGGTGAGCACCACCTCCACGGCCTGGAACTTCTGGTTCTTCGGCGGGATGGGGCACATCTTGTAGGTCACCTCGTCGCCCTCCACCGGCACGTACTCCCCCTCGATGCTGGTGGTATGGGAAGGGGTGGGTCAGCCCAAGAGCAGGCCCCACTCCCCAGACAGCCCTGCCACCAGCTTCAGGAGGTCTGGCCCTGGGCCTTGCTAGGCCAGGGAGCCTCGGCTCCCTGGTCTGTAAATTGAGACTCACAACCAGTACCTCCCTGTCTCTGTTCTGTGGGCGCAGAGCGGTCCCTGACTGGCCTCCCCTCCACCGCCGAGGCCCAGAAACTGGTTGTGCCCTCCCAGGCCCCCACAATGCTGGAACAGGACCCCAGGGCCGGTGGTGCCAGGGCCCCCTCCCCGCCTGGCCCCAGCCCTCCTCTGCCCATGCACCCTCAGCCCTTGCAGAGCAGGGAGAAACGTGCCAGGAATGCAGACCACGGCAGGGCCAGAGGGGAGAGGCCTGGGGAGGCGTTTTTTTGAGGCGTTGGGAACACTAGGGCAGGGGCCCAGCCAAGAAGGGAGAGGACTCACTCAGATACGTGCACGAAGATGTCCTCCGACCCGTTCTCAGGGGTGATGAAGCCATGGCCCTGTGAGCGTGAGAACTGCTTGCAGACGCCCTTGAACACTGGGCCCGCTGAGGCTCGGGCTGTCCTGGAGACAGGGTGGGAGGATTCGAACTTCGGCCTGGGGAGGCCCTCCCTGGACCCCCATAGCCTTCTGGGCCCCCCAGCTAAGCCTGCCTCAGGGCTGCAGGGGACCCACCCCAGGCCAGAGACAGTGCCCCTCTACACAGCACCCTCCCTCCTGAGGTTGTTCGGGCTCAGATGTATTTCCTGTTGTGAGATTTGTGTGAAGACTGTGCGGCACAGGTGTGAATGCCTCCCCAGATGGAGAGCTCGCTGTCTCCTCAAGTACCGGATCCTACCCACCATTCCTCACTCATCATTCACTAAGCGTCTGCTCTGTGCCTGGCCTTGGGTCAGCACAGAGGACAGTCAGAGCCGACAAAAAACTCCTTTGGCCAAGCCAAGTCTGTCTCCCTGTGGCTCCCACAAACCCCCTCCCCCATAGGACCTCACCCAGTGACCCGCCCCAAGGCCCAGAGCTAGTCTCCGTGCCCACCTTGTCCAGAGATTAACTTCGCATCTCGGTCTGTGCTCATGCTGTTCCACCTGCCCAACCCCCAACCCCCTCACCTGGTACGGCCAGAACCCCCTCTTCCCTGACAGCAGGCCCTCCCCCTCCCCCTGCCGGGTGGTGACGCACAATGGACGAGCCCCCTCTGGATCTTAGGCAGCTCATGGGCTGGGACTTCGTCTCATTCCTCCTGCACCCACCGGCCGGGAGCTCAGTAAGTCTTTATGGAATGAATGGATGGAGGGGTGGGGGTGGATGAACAATCACTGCAGTTACTGACGGTCCACACCCTGCTCCCCGCCCTCAGGTGAGGGCCACAGGGGTTGGAGGGTGAGCGTGGGCAGCCCAGGCTGAGCCCTGTCCTGGGGAAGGGTCATGGAGCCTGGGTGAGGGGCAGGTACTCACGCCGAATACGTCCTGGTCCGTTTGGTGGGCAGAGGACTGGGCAGGTCCCGAGATGGGACACCGCCCCGTTCCCAGACTCTGCTGCCTTCCCGGTGGAAGGGGAAGGTGGGCCAGACAGGGGACTTGGGGGAGTGGAGCGGGGGCACAACCGGGGGTGACGTGGACTCCGATGTCATGGTGGGGCCAGCAGGGGAGCCTGGTGGGCTCTGGGGAGCAGGGGCCGGCGAAGGGTTTGGGCGTCCTCGTGGGCAGGGCCCGGCCTGGCCCTGCTCAGCGGCCTCTCTGGCCACGGGCTCCGTCTGGAAGTGGGAGAGAGAGGCACAGTGAGTACAGTCTGGGGGGTGCAGCTTCTGGACCCCGGACAGTAGGCAGGGGGGCTGGTCCTGCCTCTGCCACTGCTTCAGGCCACTCACGGCTGCTTCCCGGCTGAGCGTCCTCACCAGGAAGACAGATCAGTCAGGTGACCCTTAAGTCCCAGCTCACGGTTTGACCCTAACTCCAGGGCCCTGGGAGGTGGTGAGTGGGCAGCCAATGATGGTCTGGAATATAGTTTGGCATAAGTGTCGGCTGTTTAAATTCAAAGACATCGGTTCAAATCTCAGCTTTGTCACCTACAACTTGGTGGCCCCAAGCAAGCCATTCAGCGGCTCCAGCAGAGCCAGTGGGAGTGCAGGCTCCAGCCCCAGGCTAGGGTTTGAATCCTGGCTCCCTGCGTGGCCTCAGGCGACACCGTTAACATCTACTCCATTTCCTGCTCTGTAAAGTTGGGGTCGCATTGGCTCCTGTTTCATAGAGAAGTTGCTGTGAGGGTTGGATGACTTTCCACATGCTCAGAACAGGACCGGCATGTGGCGAGCTCTGGGGAACGTTGGCTTTCTCCTCAGCCCTGGGCCGAGAACACTGAGGACGCAACGACTTGGTGTGTGCGCCAGCATCTGGCATCCAGAGATACCCGATAAATTGCTATTATCAAAGCTAATTCATAGAAGTCCCCAAGTCAACAGCTCAGCACTAGTGGCCTTGAGAAAATTCATTCCGTATTTTCCTCTGAGGACGAGCACATAATTCCCCCACCCAGGGACCCTCCACTCCTCCCCAAGAGTTGGGAAGAGATGCTGCTGTGGACCCCTGGGGTGGGACAGGTGGTCTGCCACAGTGCAGCTGGGAAGGACCCAGAGACCAGAAGAGCGACTCTGCCACTTGTTAGCTGCTGACCCTGAGCCTCAGTTTCCCCATCTGCACAATGGAGCGTATCTGCCTCGCTCTCTCACAGCCCTATGGTGAGGCTTGGCTGAGCCTGGGGAGATGAAGAAGCTCCCATAGTCCATGGTGACACAGGAGTTGGGGTGATGGGTTCCATTCCATCTCCCCAAGGCCTGGAGGCCAGAGGTGAGTTCCTGAGCTCCAAGTCTATTTCTGGCCTCCATTTTGTGACCTCTCCCCCTCCCCCAAAGCCTGGAGTTTCCAGGGAAGGGTTTAGGACTCCTTTTGAGTCGTGCTCAGGAAGCACGAAAACACCACATGGCAGGGCTGGGGGAGCCCAGGAGTCACTCCACTCAACCCGCGTGGCAGGAGCAGGTCTCCCAGCCTCTGCTCAGGATTCTGTGGCAGGTGGGATTTTTCTGGCCCAAGGTGATGAGCTGGCTCTGCCACCCTTGGGAGTGGATGGAGGTGGAGACCAGTCCTGTCCCCACTCCCCTGCCTGGCTCCGCCCTCTAAAGCTGATGTAGGGCTTTTCTCTCTGAGCTCATTCCAGGAGGCAGGGTGGGCCAGGTTCCGCATTGTCATCCCTATTTTAGAGAGCAGAAAATGGAAGCTTCAAGCAGCCACACAAACTCGAACGTGAATGTTCACAGCGGCCCTTATTCACAATAGCCAGCAAGTGGAAACAACCCAAATGCCAACCAGCAGATGTACGGGTAACAAATTAAGGGATAGCTGTACAGGAGAATATCACTTGGCCATGAAAATAAAATAAAATTCTGATTCATGCTGCAACATGGATGAACCTTGCACACCTAAGTGGAGGAAGCTGGACACAAAAGGCCACGTAGCACCTGATTCCACCTGTGCAGACACAGACAGTAGAGCAGTGGTCACCAGGGCCTGAGGGAGGAGGGGGTGGGGAGTGACTGCTAACGGGTATGGAGTTTCCTTGAGGTGATGAAATGTTCTCCAGTTGACTATGGGGATGGCTGCACAACTCTGTGAATGTGGTAGAAACACCTGAACTGCACACCTGAAGCAGGTACATTTTATGACATGTGACTTACGTCTCAATAAAGCTGTTGCCAAAAAAGAGGACAGGGCAGCAAAGTTGCCCAAGATGACAGAGCTGGGAAGGCAGCAGATGCCCTGCAGCGCACTCCTGGAGTGCTGCCTGTCCCACCTGGGTGAGGGGTGGCAGGCAATGGGGACGAAGGCCCTGCCTCCCTCTCTCTAGGAAGCTGGGCCGTCCTGACCTCCCTGCTGCAGTTTTCCCAGGCCTGCCATTGTGCTTGGCAGTGACAGCCAGTGCTGGGAGGTCCTTGGGGCTGGAGGGGGGAGATGTGGGGAGAGAAGGGGAGGGCAGGGGGGAGGGGCAGAGGCAGCCCAAGGTGGTTGCCGGGGGAGACATAGCTGAGCTGGGGCCTGCTCTGGCCAGCCAGGCCTCCCACTGGAGTGACCGTGACTGCAGCTCTAGGCCCCATGCTAAGCAGGCAGCAGGGACACGGAAAGATGCACTGAGGATCCCAGGTCAGGGTTGAGGGCAGCTTCCCCTGCCTGCGCCTCCCCACCATGGGCTCCAGAGTGGCCAGAGACCAGGCAGCAGAAGGAGCAGAGGAGGAATCACAGCAACAACGATGGGTGTTCTAGGACTGGCTGGGAGAGGGCAGGGTCAGGAGCTGCAGAGAACGTGCTCCCCTCCTCCCACCCCAGCCTCAGTTTCCTCATCTGGGAAATGGGATTACTAGAATCCCTCCTCCAAGGGCTCTTTTGAGGATGAAAGGAGATGGAATGCAGGAAGCCCTGAGCAAGAGCTTGCTCCTCCCAGACAGGCTGCTGAACCAGTGCGGGGGAAGGAGGGACAGAGGGAGGAGGAAGGAAGAAGGTGGGAGGGGGGAGGAGAGACCTGGCGGAACCAGGCCAAGCCCATCATTCACTGTCATCTCCTGAGTCCCTAAGGACTCACCCACCCCTCACAGCTCCATGGCTTCTTGTTTAATCTCTGCAACAGCCCTTTAAAGCTGGTGCTATGGGCCAGGAGCGGTGGCTCACGCCTGTAATCCTAGCACTCTGGGAGGCCAAGGTGGGTGGATTGTTCGAGCTCAGTGTTCGAAACCAGCCTGAGCAAGAGGGAGACCCCCGCCTCTACTAAAAATAGAAAGAAATTAATCGGACAACTAAAAATATATTTAAAAAAATTAGCCGGGCATGGTGGCACATGCCTGTAGTCTCAGTTACTCAGGAGGCTGAGGCAGGAGGATCGCTTGAGCCCCGGAGTTTGAGGTTGCTGTGAGCTAGGCTGATGCCACGGCACTCTAGCCAGGGCAACAAAGTGAGACTTTGTCTCAAAAAAAAAAAAAGCTGGTGCTATGATTACCCCACTTTGCAGAGAAGGAAACTAAGGATCGAAGAGGTGAAATCCCTCGCTCAAGGCCGTACACCAGTCGATGTCTGGACCAGGATTTGAACCAGCACAATCTGATTCTGGAGTAGGAAGTTCAGGCCCTGCACTGTGACTGACTTGCTGTGTGACCTAGCTCAGGGCCTTTCCCTCTCTGGGCCCTGCCAGGGCCTGGATCTGGGGGAGATGCACAACACCCAGGAGACCAGGGAGAAGGGGACAAGGAGCTGCAGAGTGAGCCTCCAGTTCAGACCCTCTCTCCAGGGTGTTGCTGCCCAAAGCGGCAAGTACAAGCTTCTATTGTCTGAATGCATGTACCATGCAAAGTCCTTACAGAGATTATTTTCCATGTTTCAACCTCTTAGTCACCCTATAAGGTTGAAATTACAATTTTTCCATCTTACAGATGAAGAAGCTGAGGCTCAGAGAGGTTAAGTCAGCAGCAGGTGACACACAAGGTCACACAGCAGGTGACAGAGTCCAGATTTGTCTGATGAGAAACCAGTGCTCTTCCTGTGAAGACAAATTCTGTTCCTGCTTCAGCCAAGATGAGGATGGAGTTTTCCCAAAAGAAAAGAAGCTAAATGGGAAAATAAACTCCCTCAAGAGCAGAGAAACTGGTTATGTTTGCAGAACATTTGTTTCACTTCAAATGGGGCTAAAGGCCGACCCTGGAGGGACTTGTGTGTCTGTCTGGGGTATCTCCTGCCAGGAACAATGCCCTTCAGAACCAGCAGCTGGGGGGGTAAGAGGGCAGCTTAGGACCCAGCCTGCCTGGGTTTGAATCCAGGCTCCACTACACCCTACTAGTGACCCTCCCTTTCTGAGCCTCAGTTTCCTCATCTGTCAAATGGGGCTAACCATAGCACCCTGCCCAGGTTGCTGGGAGGAGCCAAGGAGCGGTGTCAATGGTGCCTTTGTGAGCAGTCACCTCCCAGCCCTGCGTGTTGGCTCTGAGCCAGCCCCCTGGACTCTGATTTTGCAGACAAAGGGGCCAGAGGCAGCAAACACAAAACAGCAAGGCTGTTTGGAGATAACCTGAGGCGTGGTGCGGTGTCACAGGGCCATGGCTCTCTGGAAGGTGACTCAGCCCTATGGCAGGTGATCCTGGTCTGTGCTGGGGCTCCACTCGCATCCTCAGCTTCCCCAAAAAGAATGGGGTAGAAAATGGCTATCATGGTCCTCTCTTGGCCATGAGAGTCCCCCTTAGCCTGGGCAGGTCGGGGAAAGCCAGCCTGCTCAGCCACCCCCTGCTGCGTGACCTGCCTGCCCCTCTCTGGGCCTCATGTTTCTCTGCAGCTACAGGAATCATCGAATCATCGCTGGCCCAGGTGACTAATAAGGAGCAGTCCAACTCTCCTCTGCGGTTTTCAAAAACACGCATGTAACTGCCATAAAACTGAGTGCCAGACACTGGGACAACAAGCACGAGGGAGACAGGCCTGCCCTTAGGGACGTCCAGTCTGGCGTGGGAAACAGACATACGGACGATCAAAACACGGCGTGGGAAGTCCTGACGCAATGAGTCTCAGCCACCATCGATTGGTCACTGACCGTGTGCCAAGCTGTGTGCCAAGCCCTTTGCCCCATTTCCTCATTTAGTCCTCACGAGAACCCTGTGCGATGATTACTGTTAGTGCACCCATTCCTCAGACAGGTAAACGGAGGCTTGCTGAGGTCACCAGCCGGTCAGGTGCAGCACTTGTGCATCTGGAGATGTTTGGCAGAGGGTGTGCACAAAAGCCTTGGGGAGGAGGGGAGGAGGGGAGGAGGGGAGGAGGGGAGGGGACCAGCCATGCCCCGGGAGCAGCTCCCGCCCTCCCCTGGAGAAGGAGGAGTGGGATGTGGAAGACCCGGGGAGCCAGGACTCAGGGTTCTATTTCTAGCTTTGCGCTGACTCAGACCATGACCTTGGGTGAGTCATTCGCCAACTCTGCTAAGCTTAAAAACAACTCTCCCAATAAAAATGTCCCCGCCCCAAGCCCCCATTATGGGGGAGCAGATGGGGAGGAATGGGTATGGTTTCTTAAAAATAGAAAGGACAGGAACACAAGATGACAAGGAAGGGCTTTCTGAATGTTGGGGACTTGTCCGTGGTGTGCCCTGGGAGCGAGAAAACAAGCTCAGGACGGCCAGGTGGAAGCCACACTTCCCTGAGAGGCCCCTCACCCAGCCTCCCAGATGCTCCTTAAAATATATCAGTGCAGGAGCTGCTCCTGCAGCCGAGGTGACCTGATTAAACCTGGCACTCATGTGTATGTGTGTGTGTGTGTGTGTGTGTGTGTGTGTAGGGGGCTGCCCAGCCAATACTTGACCTTAATTATTTAAAAGACCCTTTAACCCTTCTGCTTGTCATATTCCCAGGTGGCCGTGCGGGCTGCTGTGGTTAAGGCATTTCTGACATCGGTGGTGGTGGCTGTGCGACCCTGGGCAAGTTGCTTTCCTATTCTGCGTCCCCCTAGAGAGAGGCACAGACTGGTCAACGCCACATACCGAGTGGTGGAGCTCAAACTCACGTCAAAGCCCATGAGCTTCCCGCTGTGCCAAGGCACCCCACTGGGACTGTCATTTGCTGGCTTTGGGGCAAGAGGAGAACCCCCCACTGCTTTTTAGCCCCCTGTTTTGCTGTTCAGCATGGACAAAGGTCTGAACTTCCCCAGCCCTGTTCCCACAAGGCTCTGGAGCCTGGCAGCCCTGGTTGTGACCAGTGGATGTGACCAGCTAAGCCAGGCCCTGAGCGCCCTCTGCTGGGTGAAGCCCTAGGGGTGGGGGGCACCTCCAGACCAGCGGGCAGGTGTCCCCTCCCCACAGTCATCCGTGTCAGGCCCCCAGCCCCCACCCAGGGACCCCCTCCCTGATGAGTAGACATCCATGAACACTGCCCAGCCATTTCTCTCCAGGCCTGAGAGAGGCCAAAACTGTCCTCTGGCCTTTCCCAGGCCGCAGTGCAGCTAGTTCCCATTCACACCTGTCATCTTATTTTTTTGGATGAGGGGGCAAACAGATCTAGATGGGCAGATATGGAAAATAGATGGTTTTGGAATAGACTTCAAGGAAATGGGAGGGGAGGGCAGGGCAAAGCTGGGAGGAGAAAACATTTGGAATTTGGAGGCCCAGAGGCCTCTGGGATGGAGTCAGGTTTGGGAAACCAACTCCCCATCCCCCAGGGAGTTGGAGACCCGTTCCAGGGATAGGCCGCTACTGGACCCCATCCCGGGCATGGTGCCAGGCTCTCAGAGAGGTTGCCCACCCTCCACTGGGCACACTTCCTTCTCCCCTCCCCCAGCCCCAGCGCTGCAGCAGTTCACACTCTGTATTTATTATTGTTCTCGCCCTGCGTCCCCTCCCCTCTCCCTGGGAAGAGCCTGCAGGCTGGCAGCTTGGCAGGAACCTGCTGTCTCCTTGTGGGTGCCAGCATCGCCCCTTATCTCCGCCTAGACTCCTTGTGCCAGGGTCAGGTCACTCAGGGGCTTGGTGCCGGCCAAGGCCACCCTGAGTCCCTGCATCCCATGACAGGGATGGCCTGGCAGGCCCTGACTTATCTCTGTTTCCCTGCAGGGGCTGCAGGGCTGCACTCTGGCCAGCAGGAGGTCAGAGCAGGGCGGGACCAGCAGGCAGGGGAGAGGCAAGTGCTCGGGTGGGGGTGGCTCCCAGGCAAAGAAAATAATAACATGGGGCCACCTCTCCAAGCCAATTAGCACAATTATCCCCATCGCATGGGGTGGGGAATAGGTCCAAGTGTCTGCCTGCCCCGGAAAGTCCCTTCCTGGTCCCAGCCCCAAATTCCTGGGGAAAGACCAAGGATGCTCCCCCTGCACTATCCTTTCAGCTTCTGGAAGGAGCGCTGATTTCTCCCTTCACAGCTTCCTCTCCTCCCGGTACCCTGACAGGAGGCTGCGGCTTGGCTCGGCAGGTATCTGCTGTTCTGTGCCTCCCGAGGCAGACACAAGTCCCAGACACAGACACAGACACACTCCCACGGGCAGCCGCACAGCCTCAGCTCCCTTGGGGCCCCCCGGGGGAGGGGGGAGGAGGGCGGGAGGGACGGTGGGCACCCTACGTCCCCCAGCATCCCGGCGGGGAGCTGAACTGGGCAGGTCGGCCCCCATCTTCCCAGGCCGGCAACCCGCCCCCCACGCCGCCCCTCCCCCCTACGCCCCACCAAAGCCACAGTTTCCAGCGAGGTGCCCTCGGGCCCCATCCAGCCCCTCACCTCTCCGGGTCCAGGCACTGCCTCCTGCGGTGTCAGCGCCCGGCCCCTCTGGCGCGGAGGTGGCGGGCAGGGGCCGGGTCTGGAGGACGCGCTGTGTGTGAGAGCGTGTGTTGTGTGTGCGGCGGCACCGCGGCCCCTCACTCACTCACACACGCCTTCCAGCTGACGTCAGGGAGAGCGGGAGGGAGGGCCTGGGATGGGAATTTGTACTCCCTGCTTAAAGGGACACCAGGCTCCGCCACCTCTGGCCCAGACACCACCTCCCGAGTCGGGCACCGCCAGGTGAGAGACTTAGTTGTGTGTGTCTCTCAGGGCCCTAAAGCTTCTTTTTTTTGGAAAGTGGCTTTTATTGGTGGGCCAAGGTATAATTTGCCCTGCCGAGTCAGGGTCGCTGCTGAGTAATGCAGGGGAGGAGGCCCCGGGGACAGCGCTGCATTCCTGGTAATTAGAGAGCAAGCCGGGTGGTGAGTGTGAGCGTGTGTGAGCGTGGGAGTGTGGGGGTCCTGCGGGGCGGGGGGAGAACGGAGACCTGAGCAGAGAGGCAGCCTCCTGCGGGTGCTGAAGGCGAGCTGGGCCCCCAGGGCTCCCAGACATTCCTCTCTGCTCTGAACACCCAGAGTGGCCCTGCCCGCCCTGGGCACAGACACTGTGCTCAGGTCCTTCTCACCTGGCTCTGAGAGCCTAAGAGTGAGGGGTGCGGACAAGTCACAGGAACTCGCCTGTCTGGTACACAGTAGGCCCTTGAGATGTTTCTACTGAATTGGATTGAAGAGGACCGTAAGGGAGTGATAAGCTTGCTACACCACACACACACTCACACACACACTCACACACACACACACAGTCACACACACACACACTCACACACACACTCACACACTCACACACTCACACACTCACACACACACACACACACTCACACACACACTCACACACACACTCACACACACTCACACACACTCACACACACACTCACACTCACTCACTCACACACTCACTCACACTCACACACACTCACACACACACTCACACACTCACTCACACTCACACACACTCACACACACACACACTCACACACACACTCACACACACACACTCACACACACACTCACACACACACACACACACTCACACACACACACACACTCACACACACACTCACACACACTCACACACACACTCACACACACTCACTCACACACTCACTCACACTCACACACACTCACACACACTCACACACACACTCACACACACACACTCACACACTCTCACACACA
>CAUYSK010043048.1:0-13088 GCA_963575035.1 Avahi laniger
TGAGGTGAAGCGATAAATGCCAGGAATTCTGTAGTTCAGTTTAAATGTCTTCATTCTTTAAGTTTCCATAGTTGTCTGCTCTCTTAGTTCAGAAACGGGGTTTTTGCTCAAGTAAAAGGACTGTTCTCTCCCAAGACCATCTATATCTTGGGAAAACATAGAAGATCTTTCTGTTCTGTATGGTGCTCCAATGGGAGGGAGGAGGAACAAAAAGCCCTGGCATTTGTAAGCTTTTTCTGTTAGAAGTGCTCTTGCTAAGAACACTACCTATGTAGTGTGGCTGACAAGAGGGTTAAAGATAAAGGAGGGATGGAAAAACAGAAAAGAGCAACTACAGTCTCAATCAAAATGCTTTCGCACACCTGAGAGCATATCATCCTTCGCTTCCTGATTCAGACAGCCTGTCCCTGAGAATCCAGAGTCCTCAGCAGACTGAGGGAACAATGGAATGTATTATTTGCTATTTCCACTGTCCTTATGCAATTTGCCAGCCACGAAGGGCTGTCTCCACCTGCTGACAAAGAATTTTCTCTAACACACAAATATAATATCATGGGAATGAGCTCACTGCTTACAGGAGACAGTCCAAACCCAGCAGGGTCACAAGAACGCTGCCATCTGGCCACTGCGGCAGGCTGCAGGTTGCAGGTTGAGTGCTCACCTCTGCAATTGGGCGGCTCTGGGTTTGAACCTCGACTTCACCACCTATTGACAGTAGGACCTTGGCTAAGATCCCAAAGCCTGCTTTCCTCATCCAGAAAAGGACAGTTTCTGTATTAAATGAGATGATGGCAATGTGTAATGCACTGGCCCAATACACGGGAGGTGTTCCCTGAATACACGCTATGGTGGGTCCTAACCGTCACCACTGCCTTGTCTCTGCGGTCCCCTCAACCTCTGCATCCACTGCCCAGAATCCAGGTCTTCAATTACTCGTTAATATCTGAATAGATCCACAGACCTACAGCAACAATGCTTCAGCAGAGTCTCTCCTTAGATTTGGACTCTCTATACAGATGCCCAAACCTAAATAAAAAAAAAAAATGCTGTCATTAAAATGTTGGGAAGGGAGAAGAATTAGCAATACAAGAGAAATGGTGATACACTTGGGGAAGGGGGAGCTGGGAAAGGGAGCTCCAGATCTTGACTTCACACGGACACATGTTAGATTCTTAATTTCAACAGCATTTTAAGAACCACCTGTCATGTAGGTGTATATTGTACTCTGAAGCATATAGACCAGGTTTGCAATGTTGTTTTAACTCTTTTAAAATCTGTTTATTCTAGGCACTTACAGATACACTCTTTTTGAAAATAAAGGAAGAAGAAAAGAGCCAGGACACTTCTGGAAGATAAACAAAGCTTTTGCAACTAAAGGGACTGCTCTGCTGCTGCCCCCTGAATTTTTCTGCCATGACACACGTGGTTGCTATCAGTCTTATGAAGTATGTGCAGAAAGTAATGTTGATTTACAACCTGTTGAGCTTTTTTTTTTCCCCGCGGTCTGGGCAACGACTGGTTATGTTTTAGAAATCAAGTATGATACTAATTTTCTAGACAATGTTCGTCTGGTGGCCTCTGTCCAAGAAATGAGAATTTTTTATTAATGTAGCAGAAAATAAAATGATTATCAGTAATAATAAAGATAATAACAATATTAAAATATCTGGGTTTTTCCACCTCGGCACCATTGACATTTCGGGCTGGATAATTTGTCGTGGGGGCTGTCCTACGCACTGCAGGATGTTTAGTAGTATCCTTGGTTTCTACCCACCAGATTACAGTATTATCCCATCCTCCAGTTGTGACAATCGAAAATATCTCTAAAGGCTGCCAATGTCCCCAGGGTGGGGAAGTGGGTACAAACTTTCAACTGGGATGAGAATCACCGGTCTATGTTAAAGAATGAAAACAATCATTCTTTTTCTTAAGGAAGTAATAGAGTTAAAAACTGACAGATTCTCTAGCAGATGTTTTGATCATGACGAGTAAACCTACAACACATACACTCTCCCTCACAGAGAAATGTGCCACAGTATTGAAAATATATGATCAGAATATTTCATTCATCACGTTTTTCTAGATTTTGACACTTAGAACAAAGAATTCCTACTAGATGTAGAAAATAAGTAGTTGCCAAATATAGGTAAAACTATCAAATCTTGATGGTATCAATCTTTAAGAGCCTGGGATTTTTGTATACTGTTTTTTCTCTCATCTAATCCTTCACTCCAAATACACTTTTCTGTGGAACTTCTACCTATGACGTACCTGGCAGGCCCGAGAATTAAATGGGTAAGAACATTCTTGTTAGTCTAGAGGTCTGACATCTGAGATGACAGGAAACTCCTACCAGAAGGCCCTTAGGATCCCAAAAGATCACAAAGGGTTTTTTAAAAGAAATCGAAATCTTTACTTTCTCATTCTATTTCTTATAAGGAAGAACTTGAAGAATTCTTCCTAATAATAGAGTATGAAAAACTGTGCAAAAGCAACTGCCTATACCTAGGAGGTTATGTTTTTTTTTTTTAAATCTGTTTCTTAAAAACTGGAAAAAAAGTTTTTAAAATTCTCAGAATTATCTTTCTCTTTTTCCTTGTTCTACTTATCTAAATATCAATTTTTACCTCATCAACATCTCCCCCACTCCCCAGCCTAGTTCAAGTCTTCATTATCTTTCATCAAGTTTATTTTAACAACTTCCTAACTGGTTTTCCCACCTGCAATTTCTCACCATCTTCTAAGCCTCCACACCTGACCAATTTAAGGCACCTGCAGGGGAGAGGGGTTGCCCTTGTGTAATCTTTTTTAAAATGCAGACTCTAGAGGAACTCCCCAAGGCACAGAGATTACAGTTCCCATAATTCAGTCTAGAATTTGCTTGAAACTAGGCTTCTAACTTTATCTCCTACATTCTCCTTCCTCTCTGTCCCACAAACCATTTAAGTTACCTTCTCTGTCACCCATAATCCAAAGCTTTGTTCAGCTGGTACTGTCTAGAATGCCCTTTTCTCCCTTGTTCACTTGAAGGCCCTCACCTCCCACTCCTGGAGAGAAGTCATTGCTCCTTATTCAACAGTTCTGTGGCATTTTGTTTGCACCTCTGTGCTACGATCTCCTCTCACTGTCAGTGTCTCAGAGCTGTATCTGTCTGATTCAAGTCTGAGACCAGACTTGCTCTCCACGCAGTTCACAGGCATCTTTGTAAACCTACCCAAGAAAAGTATGCCCTTCAAAGATGAATCAATTTCAGTGGGGTCAAAAATATTTAGGAAGCCCTTAAAGCATTCAAGCCTGTGTTAGATACCGTGTGAGGGAGGACGGCCCCTCAAGGAGCACTCAGTAGTGGGAAGAGTAAGAGCAAGACAGAAACCCCCTTGGGTACAAATTGTTATGGGGATTCTCAAGAGCAAGGACTGTAACCATATGGTATGGAAGATTAGGAAAAGCTTCCTGAAGAAGGCTGGGTGGTTGAGGCAAGATTTCACAATTGGGTGGTGACTGTGACGTGTGAGCTGTCCAGGTAGAAGCGGCAGCATGGAATATGGCAGGGCAGAGCCTGTCTGAGCAACACCGTCTGGTGGAGCAAGTGCCCGCTGGGGTGTCTCCTGGAGAACAGCGTTTTTAGTCGAATGAACAGCAGACCTCAGAAGGGCCCAGCGCTAGACCAGAGTTTGTACTCGCATGGGGAACAGCTCTGAAAAGTCCTGGCCAGCTGGTGGAACAAGAGAGTCGTACTTGGAAAAAAATAATCTAACCGTAACACAGATGATTGATTGGAGGAGGAAAGGCAGGCACCTGGGTCTCTAAAGCAGGTGAGACACGATCAGGGTGGGTTGGAAAGGGGGAGCAGCTTCAACAGGGACTGTGGAAGGACAATTAACAAGACGTGGCATATGATCCCTTTGGGGGCCAGGAAAGGGTCTCAGGTGAACCGAGGATCAAGATTTCCACATAAGGTGGCTGGTTTCATTAATGGAAGAGTCGGGACTATGAAATGGCATGAAGGGCTGTAAGGAGAAGTATAACTGCCACTAAGTATTAAACTTACAAAATGTAAAAGGCATGGAACGAAGGAACGGAATATTTCAAATGTCTACATGCCCACTGCATTTCATTTACCTACTATGATTTTTAACATCTAGAAAATAAAAGCTCTGTGTTTATTTTGCTTGTCTCACACTATTAGGGACAAACCCCATGGTGTTCTATAAACCAGTTCTAACACGTTGGAGGCACTGCGTAATGTATACCTTACTAAAAATCAACATGGACGTGTCTGAATCATCCACCCTCTTGCCCCAAATGTCAGAAAAGTTCACACGGTACACATGGTTTGTTGTTTTTCTGTTAGAATACACCCAACAACCACGGAGATGGGTCAGAGGTTTAACAGAAAGCCAACGCACAACTTCCCTGGAGAGTGAATCATAAAGGCAAGTGATTCCAATCCTAAGAAACTGAGCTGAGTGACTTCAGGAAGCGTTACTAGCATTGCCATCAGTTTTGGAACCCATTAGGTCTGCTTTCCACAAATAGAAAAAGCTCAAAGCAATTCCTAAAAGGGGAAGCTTTTAAAAGGTCACTACTTCTTAGAGGTACAAATCCAATATGGAAATCAAATTATGAAGTGAGACAAACACATTCCCACCTATGCTATAAACACTCCATTAACAGTGTGGTCACAGGGAGCTTGTTCAAACTTTCCACCTGATGTTAATCACATTATCTCATAGGTTAAATTACACTTCAACTGGAGTTAGCCCTTTTAAGTACCAACTTTCCACTGAGTACCTAAATATAAGTGAAAAGAAACAGAAAGCCGCAGCCTAGGTGTTTTGAACCCCAGATGCCATTCCTGTTTTGTGCTAGAGTTTTTGTATTTTTTTAATACTAGATTTTCTGTTTGTAGATCCAGTATATGATTTGCAAGGATTTTGAGAGTAAACAGGCTGAAACATGAAAACAGCAAAAAAGGGATTCTAAAATTCTTATTATTTTACTGGCATTTATAGATCAAGAGTTCCTCCTTCATTTAACACCAAATAACTTTCCAATGTATTTGCTCACATTACCCCTCTCCATCTCTCTCATAAAGCTCTTATTTTAAGAAAATAATGAAAAAAATAGTTAATTTCTTCCCAAGTTTTATATCCACCCACCAAACCCCCTTTAATATTTAAATCATTACCACCAACTGAATCAGCCCCTAGAAACTAGCCACAGCTGGGAGCAATTAGGTCTCCATAGGAAGCCACTAACTGGGATGGTTCCATCGTATTGTGAAAACAAAATCATTTCTTCCTGAGTTTGCCTTTCACTGGGTTGTTGCCACAAACATTTAACACTGGAACAAAACAACCCAGTGAAAGATGAAGATTCACCCTTAGAAAAATTACTTAAGACTATAAATAAGATTCAAGGGTGGTGGCAGAGTGGTTTTGGTGAGAATACCACGTAAGGTGAGAGGTCAATAATATAATTCCCTTTGCTGCTGGATGCTATGTCATCAAGTCAACATTTTCCTTTAATTAAGGTAATGAACACCCATACACCCTTTAGCTAGATTTAGCAACTTAACAGTATGCAACTTAACAGTATTTTTCCTGAAGTATTTTATAAATTACCACATTTTCCCCTTAAATAATTAAGTATGTCTCTCTAAAATGTAAGGATTTTTTCCATCGTAATTATAATACCAATATCACAACTAACAAGTTAAACCAAAATCATTCCCTAACATCATCTCATCATGGATATCATTCACATACACATTTTCTTGGGCTATTATTCTTAAGCCATGAGAGGAGACTAGAAAGCCACATACCAAAGACTGGTGACAATCCTAACTCCATTCTTCTGGCCAACATGCTTACAGAGTTTCTTCATCCTTGTTTGGAGTTACAATATGAGCATGCATACCAGTGTGTGAAAGACACATTCTCCCTCTGTTTGACCACAAACACTATGTTACAGCAGCTACAAAATTTAAATAGGGGCTGGGCACGGTGGCTCACGCCGCCTGTAATCCTAGCACTCTGGGAGGCCGAGGCAGGTGGATCGCTCAAGGTCAGGAGTTCGAGACCAGCCTGAGCAAGAGCGAGACCCCATCTCTACTAAAAGTAGACAGAAATTATCTGGACAACTAAAAATATATATATAGAAAAAATTAGCCAGGCATGATGGCACATGCCTGTAGTCCCAACTACTCGGGAGGCTGAGGCAGGAGGATTTCTTGAGCCTAGGAATTTGAGGTTACTGTGAGCCAGGCTGATGCCACTCTGGCCAGGGCAACAGAGCCAGACTCTGCCTCAAAAAAAAAAAAAAAAAAATTTAAATAGGTAATGGAACGGAGAGGGAGAGAACAGCAAATACCTCTTAGTTTCTTTTTTCTCTTCTGAATCATTCCCCTTAGCCTAGAAAGATTCCTCAGATTTCATTATTCTTAAAAAATGAAATATACAAAAGCCTTTCACTCCTATGTCTTCTCTCTCTCTCGGCTTCCCTTTAATATAAAACATATTGACAAAAATAGTTGGTCCTTGCTTATCGTCTTACCTTCCACTCATTTCTAACTCCCTTTTGTAATCTAATTTCCCTCCATTTTGTTAGTTGAGACTGCCCTGCTGAAGATCATCAGTTTCCTTAGTTAACACTTAAAAGACCCTTTCCGCAGCCTCTGACATGACCACCTCCCTGGGCCCAGCAGCTTCCCTCTATATGGCCCAACGGGCTCTCCTGGAAGCTCTTCTTGTTTTTGCATCTTCCCTGTAATTTACTCAGAGATGGGAACATCACCTGTATGCAGATGGCTTATAAATCTGAAAAGATCGAGACTTATACATCTCCTTAATTTTTCCCTGGAGTCTGAATACAAGCGGGGAGCAACATGTGGGAGGGACGAAACTTGAAAGCTTTACTCAACTCACCTCTCCTCTCTAGGATGGTTAGATGCTTTCCATGTGCAAACTGCCTTCCAGGGGACAGCGGTGAGGTTGGGCAGACCTGTTCAAATCACACTTACTAACTGTGTAATATCACAAGATACTTGCCATCTCTGAACCTCAGTTTGTACTTGCGCGAAATGCAGGTAACAGAGCCCATCTCATGATTTTGCTGTGAAAGTCATATGAAGTAATAAAGGTAGAATGCTGAGTTAACAAAGTGCCTAGGAAATAGTAAGCAGTAAATAAATTATAGTCATTGTCAACTGTAACCTAGAGTCAATCATGAAAAATGGTTATGTCTTAGATATCTAATATTTATTAATGGCAAAACTGGCTGAGATAAACGTTCCTCAGAGTACTGGATTCTTAGGGCTTTTAAAAAGAAAGTTTTCCATTTTACCACATAAGCTTTATCCCATGTAACAGAGAAAGTACACAAAGTGTTGTTCAACACTAGTAGCTACATTTGTAAACGGATGATTCATGCTAATTAAACTTGCAACGCAGGAGAATAAAATTAGCTTGTTTCAATACTTCCTTTTGTTCAGTAATTACAATTCAAGGTTATGTTAGATCCCACAGTACTAAAATTTTGCCCGAGAGACAGACATGGCATATCCCACATTTTTAAAAACAGGCACTGCCGATATAAATCCAGGTGCTTGCTGAGTAAGGATCTCGAAGACTGCATAAGCAATTCTCACCAACCCTGTGCCGGAGTGTCACTTATTTCTGAACATATTGTAACTAGAAGGGAAGTACTGGGATCACTTTAGCTTGTTACAGATTCACCAGACTTGCGGGAGGATGAAAATTTAAAAATAGAAGCCAAACATGGCTGCGGTTTATCTCAGATGCTTATGTTCAAGGAGCAATCTGTTCATCCACGATGACAGTATCTGTTCATCCATGATGACAGCAAGCATGCCACAGAATGATTTAAAGTTTCATAAACCCATTCAGAATTGCATTACTTCGCAAATTGGTGGACAACAGACAGGCAGACACCTCACATTCTGATCCATTTGGTTTCTCAAAGCTGTGTCTCTGTAGAAGGTTTTCATGAGAGGTGAGAGAGAGGAGGTTATCATTGATTTCATACTCCTCATGTGCCAGCACTGTGCTGAGCCATTTATACGAGTTAGATCTCAGAGAATCTTCGTAACATTTTCTAAGGCAAATTTCCATTTTATAGAGCAGGGACTTGGAGCTTAGAAGGGTAAATAAAACTCCAGACAGGGAATGGCATATGCAGGTTTTTGTGGGGCTTTCGGTTTATATTCATTTTTTTAAAATGTCAAATGATACATACCAAATTAGGTTTCGGGCCCCAGAAGGGGTCAGCGTAAATGGGGACCCCGAGACATGAGCTTTAGCGGTGACCAACCTGGGATGTTCTCGATCGACCATGCAGTGTTGCAGAGACAAAGGAATTTGATAGATAATCTAAATTGTACAATAAATGAAAAGCATCCATTTTTTAGAAATTCTTGGCTAGACTTAAGTTGCTAGGTTTTCTTCAAAAAAAAATTTTTAATAGATGTTTTTGTTTAAGAAGTCAGGATACAAGACGGAGGAGGAGTGGGAGCGCAGGGTGGGTTTGCGGCGTCTGACGCGGTGCCAGGCAGTTCCGAGTTGCATGTTCTGAGCATGCACAATGTAGAAAAATTCTGAGTTCCGTATCGTACGTTTTTAGGAAACCTTTGCCCTTTTGGTAGCAATGTGAAGTTAGAAAGTTTAAATTTGTCTGTAATGACTTTTGAATGAAACTTGTGTGAAAGAAATCTCTTTTCTAAACTCAATGCCAATTTTTCCTCAGTGGGTTCTCTATTGTTAGCAAAATATGTGACTGGATCCCTTCTCTCTCTGAATCAATAATTTGTTATACCAAGAAAACACCTTTTCTCCAAAATTAAAAACTTATTTTGCTAGAATGAGGAAGTCTTTATTTTCCTAAAGCATATCTAATAACGTCAGAATTCGGTATAAGGAGATTCTTATTACCACCACTGACAGGAACTTCAAAATCATATTTATCTTTTCTCAAAGTATGATGAAATTATTTCTTTCCACGTGAAGTATTTCATGAAAATTTTTGATGAAGAATATGGGAAAGGCACTCTCAACTGTGATTTCTTAAAAATGGTGACTTTTACCACTTTCCAAAATATATGTGAACAGAGCTGAGCATGGCTGCCCAGGCTGTGCACTGCCCAACTCCGAGGAACTCCCTTAACAAAGACCACAGAGTGAGGAGTACTGCCTGGAACAGTACAGCCCCTGACTGAAACAGTATACTGATTGAAAAGAATTTTTGCTACCAATGCCAGAAAACAAGGACATGCTCAAAAAAATGAAGAGGGCATGTCACAGAGATATAGTTGCCAGCTTGTACCCAAATGGCCAAATATGGGACAATTTGAACATCAAATAAATAAGGACAGTAATATATTCTAACACATTGAATGACGTAAGAATCCATATGTCCATGCTGATAACCATAGGTAGGTAAATAAACACATAAATGGGAAGGAGGAAACACTTTTCCTTACAGTAAAATGACAATCAACAAATATAAGAGGAACTGATGGGATTAAGTTAGAAAAACACTATTTTGCCATTCTCACAGTAAAAACTGAATCAGACAGAAATCATCAATAGCTGCTTAACAGGGCGGAAGGGTTGGGAAGAGGAGAGGGAAGATTTAGAGCAAGAGCAAGATACAGTCTAAAAGTACCTCCTCTCAAATTTCCTAGTGATCACAAAGTAAATGTTAATTATACAGCAGAGAAATCAGACAACACCTTAACCGAGTGACCAAAATGAACATTACCAATGTAGGGCAAATGGACATCCCTGGCCTCCAGATGTGGTTCCTGGGAAGGACACGCCATCACATACATAGCAATCCACTCAAAAATGTGTAACCTGAATCTAACCACGGGGAGACAGGCAAACCCAAATTGAGGGCTGTTCTAGAAAACAATGTGCCTGTATTCTTCAAAAATGTCTATATCATGAAACACAAGGATGGCTGAGGAACTTGCTCCAGATTAAAGGAAACTAAAGAGACACAACAGTGAAATACAGTAAGTGGTCCTAGACTGGATACTGTCCTGGAGGCAGAAAATGCAATAAAGGACATTATTGGGACAACTGACAAAACTGGAACACGGCTGTAGATTAAAGTATTACGTGTCCTGAATTTGCTGACAGTACCATGGTTACATAGGAGGACATCCACGCTCTTAGGAAATGCACAGTGAAGGAGGGGGAATGTTTGCTGTCTACTCTCAAATGATTCAGGAAAAAATGAGTCTGTGTGCGTGTATTTATCTAAGCAGTTGATGGCGGGAGGAGGGAAAGAAGGATTAAAAAACAAACATAGCAAAATGATGTTAAAAATGGGTAAAAGTGGGTAAATGGCATAAGAAAGTACCTTATACTTTTGCAACCTCAAAATTAAAAGTTAAAAAAAGCGAAACAAAAAACAGCAGCCACAACAACGTTGAGGAATATCAGTATTGAACTGGCTTTAATGAGCAGAAAAGTAATTCAACTTGTAATTAGTAGTACAAGGTAAAGAGTTAAATCCTTAGAAGCCCTGTGTTGCTATCGGATCATCAGCATCACCATTAACACTTAAGGAACACTTATTAAGTGGTAGCCCTCTGAAAGGTGTTTCACCTGTATTATCTCTTTCGATCTTCACAACCACTCTAACAGAAAGGCACTATAATTATCTCCACTTTACAGATAAAGAAATAAACATTTAGAGAGGTTTGGTAACTTGCCCAAAATAATACAGACAGAAAATGGCAGAACTAGAACTTGAACTAGGTTGTTTGGTTACAAAGCTGGTGGGCATTACAATTATGTTAAACATATTTAATTACTGTTTATGAATTTTCCTCAAAGAACGTGCGATTATGCGATTAATCTCAACCTAGATGAAATTCTGACAAATTAGTAAAATATGCATGGATAAGGGATTCCTCTACTAATTAAAATTAGAGCACAAATAAGGTAGGGAGACATAAATGATATTTTTGGTCTTCACAACATACTTTATGCTCTCTTTCTCGCAAGGGCTGAACCTAATAACAAATTAGGCTGAACCTAATAATCATATTCTTCAAAAAAAAATTATACCCCACTATAACCTCTGAAAGGACCAATCCTGTCAAGACTTACAAGTCTTAATTACATTGTAATTAAAGCATATTGCACTCTATTTGGCCTGTTAGCCTACCCTATAGGATATTTTTAAAAACTAGTAAATCACTAACTTTGTAAACCAAGTTTCTTCGTGCCATCTTAAGATGTGAAACCCAAAACAAAAAGATCAACTGTACCCATTTGTACCTCAAAACTCCTACCTCAGCTTCTTGCTGAAGCAATTCAGGAAGACAGCTGAGAAAATTTAGACACTCATGACCAACCCTTCATTCTATTTTGTCTAATGGCAAATGAGCTCATCAATCATTTGGTCCTATTCCAAGTTTTTGTTTCTTGAATCTACTTTCTCTCCTTTCAGGTAAAATGGTGTGTGACCTTAGTGACCATGTTTCCTTTTAGTATTGGCACCTCAATTACATTAAAAAAATATATCATTTGCAACATGATCCCTTGTTTCTCGGTTAGGTATATCGTTATCTTCCTTAAAGATCAAGAGTAAGCTGCTAAACATACCATAATCTTTCTTACCAGTGGAGGCTGGATGGCTGTTAATAAAAATGTTCAAAATCCTAAAACACTGCAAATATTTGCAGGTGTCTTGGGAAATCTTATCATCTGACATTGTGACACTGTGGCTGCCCAGCCCATTCCAGAACAATGGGCTCCCAATCTTGGCTGCATATTTTAACCAGGGGGGAGCTTTTAAGATCCTGCTTGCCCAGATCACACTCCAGATCAATTAAATTAAACCAGTACCTCTGGGGGTGGGACCCAGGCATCAGTCTTTTTAAGGCTCCCCAGGTGATTCCAATGTGTAGCCATGGTTGAGATCCCTAGTTCGAGAATCCATGGCCACAAAGAATTATATCTTTTGTGTAAGGATCCAGTGGATTATCAGGAGTTATTTTAGAATTGGTGTAACTTGTTAAGGAGTGTATAACTCAACTGATGAGTGAAGATAGGCGTGTACACAGTGAAAGGTAACTGGACAAAGACTGAGGGCGTGTGCCAAATGAAAGTGACCACATGGGGCAGTGGCGGATGCCTGTAGCCTCCGGGTGCCATGAAGGGCTGTGAGAAGCAGCGTGGCCACCAAGGCAGCTCCAGCTGGGGGTGATGTAAGTGGAAAAGCGTCTAGTATGTTCAGGAAACAGTGAGATGACTAATCTAGCTAGAGTGGGAGTAGAAAAGATAAGTTTGGAGAAGCAGACTAGAACCAGTCCCTAGAGGGCCTTTGGCAGTAAGTCAAAGAACCTAGTGGCAGTATGAAGTCTCTCAGGGGATTTGAGGAAATGATAAAATGAAAAGTATTCTTTTGGGAAGACTGATTTGACAGAGTTGTTCACAATGGTTTGGGGAAAAAGACTAAAACTTAATCTATTAATAGAAGAATACAGAAGATTAGGTAAAATAGTATATATGATGAAACAATGTAGGAATTTACCTTTCTTTCTGGTTTTCCACAAAGACAGAAACCAGAGTCTGGAACCTGCTAAACATAATGTAGATCTCATCTGTTGTGTGAGGAGGGACCGGGCAGGGTAGGAAGGTTTGTTTTGTTCTCTGCCCTACAAAAACTGCCGTGTTTGCCTGGCTCCCAATCTCACAGATGCAAGGCTATTCCTAGAGAACAAAATTTTAGGCCATAGAAATTCTTTGTTACACATTTTTTGAATGAGAAGGGTTTTTGAGAAGCTGGGTCATATTGGCAATAGAAGACTCCCAGGAATCAAAAGAGGTACCAGACCATTCATTCATTAATTTGTTAAATATTTATTCAGCAAATACCATTTGCTACTGTCTAGACAGTGGGAATACAGCAAGGTCCCTTTTCCAAACAGATAACTCTCTGGGCATTGTAGAGGTGTCACTCAAAAACACAATGGCAGTGTAGGGCTACACAGTTTATGGCTAGTTGATAAAAAATGTCAGCTATAGACTTTTAAAAAATTGGGTGGGGAG